>PVHP010033746.1:0-19477 GCA_004024765.1 Zapus hudsonius
TTTTTTTGGTTTTTTGAGGTAGGGTTTTGCTCTAGTTCAGGCTGACCTGGAATTCACTCCGTAGTCTCAGGGTGGCCTTGAACTCACGGCAAGGCAATCCTCCTACCTCTGCCTCCCGAGTGCTGGGATTAAAGGCGTGCGCCACCACGCCTGGCTAAAAAATATTTTTAATTTATCTATTTGGAGAGAGAGAGAGAGAGAGAGAGAGAGAGAGAGAGGAGGTGGAGAATGGGCACACCAGGGCCTCCAGCTGCTGCAAATGAACTCCAGATGCATGTACCACTTTGTGCATCTGGCTTTCCTGGGGAATCGAACCCAGGTCGTTAGGCTTTGCAGGCAAGTGCCTTAACCACTGAGCCATCTCTCCAGCACCAGGCTATGTTTTGATAGATGCATTTGCTCTGGATATGTTGTCCTGCTGGGAATTCAAGGCAGCTCCCACACCTGTCCAAGACACACAGTGATCAAGTGAAGACCGGGAAAGAGATGTTCATTCCAGAAGCAGGAAGTAGGCAGATGAGCACTAGGCTCCCAGGGGCCTTAGAGACAATGGAGGAGAGTCAGTGCTAAGTGGAGAAGTCGCCTCCATTGGTCAGTTGCTCTAGACCAAGAGGAATGCACTTGGGAACAAGTGCAGCTCACACTTCTGGGTGGGAAGTGAGGAAAAGAGGGATGGGAATGGATGGGGCTCTTGGGTCAGGGGCTCTTGGGTCAGGGGCAGTGCAGGGTGGACAGAGCAGAGGTCAGGACAGGCCAGACCTGCTTCAGGTTTTCACAGGTCTCCTTCCTGCGCCTCCATTTAGGAGAAACCCGAACATTACAAGTCAAAAACTCACTGACTGAACCGTGGCTTCTGGACACACTAGATAGCAAGCAGTGTGCTGGGAACATCAGGTGTCCAAGGGCTGATTGGGAGCTGCGGTTCACGGCCAAGGCCAGTATCAGAAGACAGTAGAGCTCCACAAACCAGGAGCCCAGTAAAAGATTCAAAACTCGAACTGCACTTTCCTTTGAATACGTATCCTTTCACCATTGTAAAGTTCTATAACCCTAAGTCAGACCGTCTGAAGAACTTGGCTTTGGGCATATGCCTTATCTTTAGACGGTAATGTCACAGTGCTTAGGACATTGTGAAAATTAAAAAGAAAAGTAAGGGCTGGGAGATGGCTCAGCAGTTAAAGATGCTTGCTTGCAAAGCATCACAACCAGTTCAGATCCCTAAGCCACATACACAAAGTGACACACGCATCTGGAGTTCATTTGCAGCAGCAAGGGGCCCCATGCCTCTGTACACATACACACACACTCTCTCTCTCCCTTTCTCTCAAATAAATATATTTATTTTTTTCTCTCATATATATATGTGTATATATATATATATATATATATATATATATATATATATATTTTGGTTTTTCGAGGTAGGGTCTCACTCTAGTCCAGGTTGACCTGGAATTCACTATGTAGTCTCAGGGTGGCCTTGAACTCACGGCGGTCCTCCTACCTCTCCTCTCAAATGCTGGGATTAAAGGCATGCGCCACCACGCCTGGCTAAAAATATTTTTTAAAAAACCAAAAAGCAGCCAGGTGTGGTGGCAGTACTCGGGAGGCAGAGGTGGGAGGATCACCGTGAGTTCGAGGCCACCCTGAGACTACATAGTGAATTCCAGGTCAGCCTGGGCTAGAGTGAGACCCTACCTCGAAAAACCGAAAACAAAAACAACAACAACAACAACAACAAAAAAAACCCAAAACAAAAACAAAAAAGCAGGACTGGAGAGATTGCTCAGCAGTTAAGGCTCTTGCTTGCAAAGCCTAACGACCTGGGTTTGATTCCTTAGTACCCATGTAAAGCCTGATGTACAAAGTGCCACATACTCTGGAGTTCATTTGTAGTGCTGAAGGCCCTGGCACACCCATTCTGTCTGTCTCACTTCTATTTCTCTCTGTTTGAAAATAAATAAATAAAAATGAAAGAATTAGCTGGACATGGTGGCACATGCCTTTAGTCCCAGTACTCAGGTGCCAGAGGAAGGAGGATCGCTGTGAGTTCGAGGCCAGCCTGGGACTACAGAGTGAGGTCCAGGTCAGCCTGGGCTAGAGTGAGACCCTACCCCGAAAAAAAGCCAAAACCAAACAAACAACCCTTCCAAAAAAGGGGAGGGGCTGGAGAAGATTGTTCAGTGCTTAAAGGTGCTTTGCTTGCAGAGCTTGCTGGCTTGGGCTTTGAACCCCCAGTATCCATGTGAAGCCGGATGTACAAAGTGGCACATGCATCTGGAGTTCTTAAGCAAGAGACCCTGGTGTGACCCCCCCACTCTCTCTTTGTGCTCACAAATAAATAATTTTTTTAAAAAGGAAAACAAAAATCAGGCATGTTGAGCCGGGCGTGGTGGCGCACGCCTTTAGTCCCAGCACTCGGGAGGCAGAGGTAGGAGGATTACTGTGAGTTCAAGGCCACCCTGAGACTGAATTCCAGGTCAGCCTGGACTACATGTGCACATATGTGAACATATGTGAACATATGTGAACACGTGTACATGCATGCACAACACATACACACAATGAATGAATGAATGAAAAATGTTTCTTTAAAAAGATTGATTTACCACCCCCCCAAGAAAAAAACAAGCGGGGCATGGTGTTGCACGCCTTTAGTCCCAGCACTCGGGAGGCAGAGGTAGGAGGATCGCTGTGAGTTCAAGGCCACCCTGACACTACATAGTGAATTCCAGGTCAGCCTGGGCCAGAGTGAAACCCTACCTCAAAACAAAACAAAACAAAACAAAACAAAAACACCCAAAAAATAGCCACCCCCCCCCAAAAAAAAACCCAAAATCAACAGAAACAAATAAGCAAAGAGCTTAGCCAGCATGGGAGCTGCTGTCCTTGTCCCATTCTCTCACCACAGGGCCCGCGTGGGAGAATGGGTGGAAAGCCATAGAAGGTGCCTGAGTCCTTCCTCCGTCCTCAGGCGCTGAGGGTGACGTGTCAGTTACCTTGTTCAAAGGCTCCATCACCTCTTCTCTTTTACTGCTCCCATAGACCTTTGCCAGCAAAAGCAAACACTTCACCTCATTCATCATGGAGGGGATATCTTTGGCTGCTAGGAGGAGAAGGCAGTCAGTGTGGCCCAAGCCCCTCAGAACCTGGGTTGGTGGGGAGGGTTGGGTTCCAGGTGGGGGGGGGAGAGGGGCAGGCGTGAGTTCGAATGCTGCCTCACACGAGTCTTGCTCCAGTGCCTGCTTCAGGACCTTCTCTGCTTTGTGGAACTTTTTTAACTTCAGGAACAGCTCGGCCAGATCGCAGCACAGGAAGTCCTGTCCGCTGATCTTCTGGGCAGCCTCGTAGTAATTAATGGCCTTCGTGCAAAAGAGGAAATGATGGCCACAGTCTGGCTGTGCATTGGGTGCCTGACATGTTCCCTCAGCAGCCACCCGACCAGCGTGTTCCCCTAGCATAGATGAAGAGACCCTTCCAGACACACAGGGCCTGGGAATTAGCTGAAGCAAGCTGACTGAGCCATGCTGAGCACTGAGTGAGTCTGCCTCCTGTCACCCCGCTCAGCAGGGAAACTAAGGTAGAAATGTTCCATTCTCCGGCTTGAGAGATGGCTCAGTGGTTAAGATGTTTGCCTGCAAAACCTAGTGACCTGGGTTCGATTTCCCAGCACCCACATAAAGCCAGCACGAGGTGGTACATGTGTCTGGAGTTCGTTTGCAGTGGTTAGAGGCCCTGGTGCACCATATTCTCATTCATTCTCTCTCTCTCTTGTAAATAAATATTTCCAAAATATGCTCCATTCTCCTCCTCACCAGATCCTCCTCCCCCACCCCATTCCCTGCTGGACTGGTCCTCTCTGTCCCTCCCAGGCCAGTCTGACCTTGGTGTACTGGTGGGTCTTCACGTAGGCTTGCCCAATCCTGCTGACCAGAGAGGCATCATGCGGGTTCTTTTTATAGGCTTCAGTGTATACCTCCAGGGCCTTTTCGGGCTGGTGGAGAAAGAATCTGGGATCTTTCTCTTCTTTCCCACGGGAGAGGTAAGTTTCAGGGGGCTAGCTGGCAAGGTCCCTCACTTACTTACCTCCTGAATGCTCATGAAAGCATCACCCAGTAGCAGGCTGCTGTGGGGTCCTGGCAGATGTTCGCAGAGGTCTCTGCAGGAGGAAGTGACAGCTTCTCTCAGGCCTGGCCCTGGCTGGTGTCCCTTCCTTCATCAACCAGGAGTTAGTGAGCCAGTGGGGCTCTCAGCTGTGGCCTTGGGCCACATCACTCCTTTGGACTAGCTTTCTTTTAAAAAATATTTTATTTATTTATTTATTTAGAGAGAGTGAGAAAGAGGCAGACACAGAGAGAGAATGGCCAGCCATTGCAGATGAACTCCAGACACGTGCACCACCTTGCACATCTGGCTTTACGCAGGCACTGGGGAATCAAACTCGGGTCCTTCTGCTTTGCAGGCAAAGGGCTTAACTGCTAAGCCATCTCTCCAGCCCCTGGACTATCTTCATAAGCATTCACACTGCTCTGTATTTTGGGTTATCTTCCCCCCAGGTAGGGTTTCACTCTAACCCAGACTGACCTGGCATTCATTCCCTAGGCTGGCTTCGAACTCGTGGTGATCTTCCTACCTCTGCCTCCTGAGTGCTGGGATTAAAGGTCTGAGCCAACAGACCCTGCTTGATTATCTTTTTTTTTAATTTTCAAAGAGAGAGAGAGAGGAGGAGGAAGAAGAGAAGAGAAGAGGGGAGAGAGAGAGAGAGAGAGAGAGAGAGAGAGAGAGAGAGAGAGAGAGAGAATATGCACACCAGGACCTCTAGATGTTACAAATGAACTCCAGATGTATGTGCCACTTTGTGCATCTGGCTTTATGTGGGGTTCTGGGGAATCGAACCTGGGCCTTTATGCAAGCAAGGGTCTTAACCACTGAGCCATCTCTCATCTGGTTTATCTTTCGTGGAGCTGGGTCCACGTATCCCAGGCTGGCTTAGGACTCACCTCCCCCATCTGTTATTTTCAGTGCTGGGGGGACAGGATACAGGGCGTTGGACATACTAAGCAAGCACACCACTGCTGAGCCCCGCCCCCAGGCCCACATTGCTCTCCCTGAAGCTCCAGTTTGGCCAAGGCAATCCTGTTCACATTGTTGGACAGCCCCCACTACCCACGCCCCATGCCCTCACACACACATTGAAATTGTCTTTGGATAAAGAGACTGGAAAGATATCCTGGAGACCCCGATACCAAATCCTAGGGAGACAGTATCCATCCTCACCCACCCAACAGTGGTCACCTCTGAGGCCCCTGGACCTTTTCCCAAGGATGGGCAGGGCCAGGGGCCAGGGGCCAGGGTGAGAGCAGTGTTTCCATGGTTCCTTCAGCACCTGCTCTGGGAGCCAGGCACACACCTCACTCCAGAATGCAAGGCATTGCCGAGGGCCGAATGGGTTCCATGTACTCAGAACTCGTCATGGGCAGGAAGACCCGTGCTTTGGTCTAATGAACTCTGGGGACACATTCTGGAGACTGAGGTTGAAGAGCTACAACGTGAGGAGCCCCTCCCCAGGATGTGGGGAGAGAAGCAGGGCCTTACAGGTAGCAGCCGATGTAGAGACGCACATCCTTGCGGGTGTGCAGGTAGATGCTGGCCATCTTCTCCCTGGCCTCGGTGTAGCAGGCCTGCTTGGGGGTGATGCTCCGGAGCGTGCTCAGTGCCAGGTCCACGTTGCCTTTGCTCAGCGCCAAGTCCACGTTGGCGATGGTGACGCGCATCTCCTCCGGCGTGCCGCTGAACTCGTTGATGGCGTCCTGCATGACCTTGGTGGCCTCGTGCTGTAAAGTGGGGACCAAACCGACCCTCTCTTGGGTGTTAGTCACTGCAAACAGCCTGGGACCATTTCCTTCCTTCCTTCCTTCCTTCCTTCCTTCCTTCCTTCCTTCCTTCCTTCCTTCCTTCCTTCCTTCCATCCTCCCTCCTTCCCTTCCTTCCTTGAGATAGGGTCTCACTCTAGCCCAGGTTGACCTGGAATTCACTCTGTAGTCTCAGGCTGGCCTTGAACTCATGGCGATCCTCCTACCTCTGCCTCCCGTGTGCTGGGATTAAAGGCGTGCGTCACCACGCCGGCTATAATCTTTGTCATTTCTGATCTCTCTTCTCCCCCTTCTTCCCCTTCCTTTTCTTCCTCCCCTTCTCTTTTCTCCTTCCTTCTCTCTCAGAGAACACAGCTCTCCCAGACTTTGCTGCGTGTGTGTTGCCTGTGACTCCCAGGTGCTTTCAGCCTGCCAGACCTTCTGTTGTGTGTATTTATTTATTTGCAGGGAGAGAGAAAGGACAAACCAGGGCCTCAAGCTGCTGCAAACGAACTCTAGATGCATCTGACACTTTATGCATTTGGCTTTATGTGGGTCCTGGGAATTGAACCTGGGTCATTAGGCTTTGCAGACAAGAGGTTGTTTACAGTGGCTGGAGGCCCTGGCACACCCGTTTTCTTTCTCTCTCTCTTTCTCTTTCTTTCTTTCCCTCCCTCCTTGCAAATAAATGAATAAATAAATAAATAAAATATTTTTAAAAAGAAGGGCTCAAATAATGGTACAAGATATCCTCAGCGGGCTGGAGAGATGGCTCAGCGGTTAAGGCACTTGCCTCCAGTGCCTAAGGCCCTGGGTTCAATTCCCCAGGACCCACATAAGCCAGACCCATAAGGTGGTGGCCCTGGTACTCTCTCTCTCTCTCTCTCTGTCTCTCTCTGTCTCTGCTTGAAAATGAAGAAATAAAATATTAAAAAAAAAAAAAAGATATCCTCAGGAAGAAACTGAGAGCCAAGCTCCCAGACTGACCCCAGGGCCTTTGATGTACCCCATCCCAAGGGAGAGAAGTCAGACATTTCTCACCAGTTCCCCGTTTAGTCGGAGGGCCTCTACCAGCTCCAGTAAGATGGAGGCCCGCTCGCAGGGCTTCACGTGGGGCCCACGGGCCTTCCTGCCCTCTTCCACCTTCACAGTGGGCAACTTTACAATCATTTTCAGTGTCTTGATGGCCTCGGGATAGTCTCCCGTCTTGTTGAAGGCTCTGGCTTTGATGAAATGGTAGAGTGGGTGATCGCGGACCTGGGGTGGGGAGCAGAGAAGGGGGCTCACACAGCAGCCACAGGGGAATACCCTAGGAGCCAGGGAGCCTGTCCTGTCCATGGGCAAACAGAGGGTATGGAATGGGGGGGGGAGGGATGAAGGGATCCCCTGGGCCCAGCAGCTGGTGGGACACAGAGCAGGAAGGACTCCCACCTGGAAATTGTGGCTGACGCCCAGCTCCAAGCAGTGAGAGCACATGGCGACGTCACCCTGAGCCAGGTAGATTTGGGCCATGAGGAGGCGGGCGTCCACAAAGGTGGGGTCCAGCTCCAGACAGCGTTGCAGGGTGCTCTGCGCATTCTCGAGCTGCCCTAGGAATGACAAATGAACCTTTACACCCACAGATCCTCTAAGACTCGACAAGTAGAAGGGGAACAGAAGTCACATGTACGGCTAGACAGAGATGCCCACACTGGGCACTGAGACCATTTTCTTCCTTTGACAAGTATACGTGCGTGGGGCATGTGTGTGGGTACGCATACGTGTATACACGCAGAGGCCAGAAGAGGTCAACGCTGGGTATGTTCCTCAGAGTCTCTCACTCAACCCAGAGCTTGCTAATTCATCTAGCTTAGCTAGGCAGCTTACGTGCAGGAAGTGACCTTTCTGCCTCCCAAGCACTGGGCTTACAGACATGCGTTCATGTGGGTTCTGAGGATCAGCACTTAGAATGGGCACTGGGGATGCCAGCTCACACTTGTATAGCAAGCGCTTTGCTGACTGGTGCCCCAGCCCTGTGGCGCTTTGTTTCCACTGGGCACAAACTCTTTGAGTCCCCTCGCTGAAAGCAGTGGCCCAGACAAGAGCCAGGACACTCCGATCTTGGTGTACCCCTGTCCTTGTCTTTGTAACCCCCCAAGTCACCTCACTGCTCTACCTGGAAGATCAGGGGAACACGCTGAATCTTAATCCCCGCACCTCGGTGCCTGTCACGGCTACAGTTCGCTCAGCCTCTTGCTTCATACCCAACATATGCCAGGCACTTAAGAACGTCTCGAACCCGGAGAGGTGGCTCAGTGGTTAAAGGTGCTTGCTTGCAAAGTCTGAAGGCCCAGGTTCAGTTCCCCGGTACCCACGGAAAGCCACATGCTCCAAGTGGCGTATGCATCTGGAATCTGTTTGCAGTGGCAAGAGGCCCTGGTGTGCCCATTTTCATTCTCTCTCTGCTTGCAAATAAATAAAATAATTTCTTTTTTTTAAAAAAGGAAAGCCTTGCCGGGCATGGTGGTGCATGCCTTTAATCCCAGCACTCGGGAGGTAGAGGTAGGAGGATCTCTGTGAGTTCCAGGCCACCCTGAGACTACATAGTGAATTCCAGGTCAACCTGGGCTAGAGAGAGATATTTTTCCAGCCCCTCGGATTTTATTTTATTTTTTTGGTTTTTCGAGGTAAGGTCTCGCTCTAGTCCAGGCTGACCTGGAATTCACTATGTAGTCTCAGGGTGGCCTCGAACTCACAGCGATCCTCCTACCTCTGCCTCCTGAGTGCTGGGATTAAAGGCGTGTGCCACCACGCCTGGCTAATTATTATTTATTTAAGTGAGTGTGTGTATGTGTATGCACAAGCCAAGGTCTCTTGCTACTGCAAATAAATACTCATGCAGCTAAATGTGGATGGTTGAGGAACTGAACCTGGTCCAGTGGGCTTCGTAAGTAAGCACCCAGCCCCTTATTATTTTTATCTGAGGTGGTACTGGGGACTGAATCCAGGACCTTAAACATGCCGAGCAGGTAGTCTACCAGGGAGCCATATACTGAGCCTTGGTCCTGTTCTCCAAGGTGTGGCACTCAGGATTCAGTGATGTAAGGCCCTCAGTTCAAAGGGACAAAGTCCTCTTTTCAATCCAAGCCTGAGCCTGAGCTTGGAACCTCTGGCATTGAAAGGCTGGCCGACCGCCCTGAAGGCAGGCTGGCACTCATAGGGTGGTGGTGGCCCCTTGGCGCTGGGGTGTGGCAAGCCGGGCCCCTCCACAGCTGCTACTATGCTGGAGTCTATCACCTGACCCATGGGGCACACCTCTTTTGGGTTCCAAACTCCCTGCCCCTTCCTTCCTTGTGTGCCTGGAAAATGGAAAGAGGTCACCATGGCAACCAACCAAAGCACCTGGAGACTCGGCTTTGCTGCCAGCATCTCTGGGGGCAGCCCTCCCCACCCCAGCCTTGAACTCAGGAGACCTTGAAGCTCTGAGTAAGCACGGCAGAGAGGAGCTGAGCGAAACTGCTCACTGAGCGCTGGAGAAAATGACATAGCAATTATAGCATCCTGGGCCCCATGGGACCCCCCAGGACACCACAGACAGCCTGGCTTGCAGGGAGGGTACCCCAGGAGAGGGAAACCATGGAATGTTTTTTCTTTCTCACATGAGATGACACGTGAGAGAAGCTTGCAGGTCTGATTCTAACCCCAAAGGCTCTGAAAGCCTTGGGGTACAGGGCCTCACCTCCCCATGAGGACTTCCCAGATACCCCTTTTTCCCAGCATCCCTTTCCCTGATTTTGGCTCTTCATTCGAACTCACAGGGCTGCGTGTGCAGGTGGTTGTCCACTTCCACTTACTAGACATGAGGCCAATAGCCCAGAAGTTCAATGTTTGCAACCTGCAGGAGGCTTGGGTGGGCGAGACTCCTGGGAGACTGGAGGCTGGCAGGAGTGTGTGTGTGTGCAAGGTGCATGTGTGACATTCTAGCAGATGTCTGAGCAGAAGAACAGAGCTGAGCAGGCCCAAGGCCCTGGGGCTCACCTGAGAGATACCTGACCTGCGCCATCACATACATTGGGTCCATCATAGCGGGGGCTGCCTTCACCACGGGGTTCAAGATCATGGCCGCTTGTTTAAGGAGCGGAGACACAAGCTGGCCTGGAGGCCGGGGCTGTGGGAACATGAGGGAATGGATGGATGTGCGGGTTATCTCATTCTTTCCTCTTCCTGCTCGTCTTCTTTTCTTTCTTGGAATGCATATATGTGTGTCTGAGTGTGTGTGTGTGTGTGTGTGTGTGTACGTGCATGTATGTTGGAGAGGTGTGGGTATATGTGTGCATATGTGTATATGTGTGTATGTTGGAGAGGTGAGTGTGTGTTCATGCATATATATATATGTGTGTGCACATGTGTATGTGCATGTATGTTGGAGAGGTGAGTGTGTGTGTGTGTGTGTGTGTGTGTGTGTGTGTGTGTGTGTGTGGGTATTTTCCACGATTGCTTCCCACACATTGTTGATTTTTTTTAATGAACTCCAGATGCATGCGTCACCTTGTGTATCTGGCTTTTACATGGGTACTGGGGAATAGAACCCAGGTCCTTAGGCTTTGCAGGCCAGCGCCCCAACCATTGAACCATCTCCCAAAACCCAAACTCACTCTGTAGTCCATCCTGTCCTTGGACTCATGGATATCTTTTGTCCTCTGCCGCCTGAGTGCTGGGATTATAGATGTGAGCCACTGCCTATGTCTACCACCATATTTATTTATTTATAATAAATAAATATTTATTTATTTATTCCTTCTTTCTTTTTTCAGAGGCAGGGTCTCACTCTAGTCCAGGCTGGCCTTGAACTCATGGTGATCCTCCTACCTCAGCCTCCTGAGTGTGCTGGGATTAAAGGTGTGTGTGTCCCCATGGCCAGCTTCATCTTATTTTTAAAAAAAATATTTATTTATTTATAGAGGAGAGAGTGAAGAGGAGTTCCAGGGCCTCCTACCAGCTGCATGTGCCTATGTGGTGCTGGGAAATTGAACCAGGCTGTCAGGCAAGCAAGTACCTTTAACCACTGGGCCATCTTGTTAGCTCTCACCTTGGAAACAGGGTCTCTCACGAAACTTGGAGTAGTTCACTGAGTAGGCTGGACCAGCTAGTCAACAAGTCCGGGGGATCCTCCTCATACTTACACTTTACTGACGAAGCCATCTTCCCAGGCCCCCCTCTCTTTCTCTTTGAGAGACAGGGTCTCATGTATCCCAGAATGGTCTCAAGCCTCAAGCTTGTTAAGTAGTGGAGGATGACCCTGAACTCATGATCCTCCTGCCTCAGCCTCCTGAGTGCTAGATTATAGATGCATACCACCATGGCCGGCTGATGGTTTGGGCCATTCTAAGAGAGACTCTGGTTGAAGGCATTTTGCTTTCTTTCACACTTGCTTATTGTCACACGCTCCTCTCCAGAGAATGGGGACTTTGTTCTGCTCTGTCTTGAGTCCTCAATTCCTAGCCCAATGTTTGCACCTAACAATGCAGCCAGCCAGTGCTTGCTGGCTGAATCATGACAGCCAAGACTTGTAAAAAAATTTCCGGGCTGGAGAGATGGCTCAGCGGTTAAGGCACTTGCCTCCAGTGCCTAAGGCCCCGGGTTCAATTCCCCAGTACCCACATAAGCCAGACCCACAAGGTGGTGGCCCTTGTGTTCTCTCCCTCCCTCTCTCTCTATCTCTGTATTTCTCTGCTTGAAAATGAATAAATACAATATTAAAAAAAATAAGGTGGAGAGGCCAGGCATGGTGGTGCACATCTTTAATCCCAGCACTCAGAAGGCTGAGGTAGGAGGATAACTGTGAGTTCATGGCCAGCCTGGGCTAGAATGAGGTCCTACCTCGAAAATAATAATAACTGGCTGGAGAAATGGCTCAGCAGTTAAGGCACTTGCCTACAAAGTCTAACGGCCCAGGTTCAATTCCCCAGTACCCATGTAAGCCCATTGTCTTTCAGTCTATCTCTGTACTTGCAAATAGGTAAATAAAATGAAAATAATAATAATGCAGAGAGTGATTGAGGAAGACACCTGACATTAATCAATGGCCTCTACACACACACACACACACACACACACATACACGTACAAGTGCACACACATACACACTCATACACACATGCACACACACACAAAAACCAAACCAAACCAGAGAAACATTGAGTTCCCTAAATGCCCACGGCTCAGGCCAGCCTAGTGACTGGCTGGTCAGATAAGGTCCCTACCCCTGCCCTTCAGGTGGGTCCATCTATAGCTGTACCCCAGACCCCTACCTGCTTGGGGCAAAAGTGCAGATACTCCTTGGCAATGCAGACCACGAAGAAGGGGTCCAGCTTCTCAAAGTACTCGGGGCTCAGGGGCAGGCCCTGCATGGCCGAGAAGTGCAGCTCTACCACCTCCTTCAGCAGGGCCGTGATCTCCTGCTCCCCACGGTGCCTCCAAGATGCCACCAGTGCCTGAAGGAAGACCAGCACCTGCAGAGAAAAGGCTCTCAGTCTCCGGAGGGTGTCGGCCATTCTGCCCACCCTGGGACAACATCCTGGAGCCACCAACGGTCATGATCCCAGGGAGCTCTGACCTCAGACTTGCCAAGTGACTGTTGCACCTCCTTCAAGAAGTCCAGCTGGTGGGCTGCCTCCTCCAGCTGGCCCTGGAAGATCTGGCACCAGAGGTTCCCTGTGGAGATGGGACAGGAGCGGGCATCTCACAAACAGAGCCAGCAGCCCTGTGGATCCCAGGGTGTGACTGAGACAGTGGAAGGAAGGGGTCCCAGGGAGGGGACTGTTTCTACCACCTTCCCAGGGAGAGCTCCAACCCCAGTTCCCGCTCCATCTCCAACAATCACCCCAGAATGGCCTCAATAACTGGCTTTATGTGAGTACTGGGGAAATGAAGCCTGAGCTGTTAGACTTTGCAAGCTAACGTTTTTATTCTTAGGTGCGTGTGTTGTGCAATGTACGCATATGTGTGTGCTCTGTGTGCACACATGCAGAGGCCAGGGAATGTCAGGTGCCCTCCTCGGTCCTGTGCTGTTTCCTTGAGACGGAGTCTCTCACTGAACCTGGAGCTGCCATTTTCAATCATGTTGGCTGAGCAGTGAGCTCCAAAGATTCTCCTATCTCTGCCCTCCTCAGGACCAGGGCTATGAGGTGTGCATGGCCACATCTGGCTTTTGTTTGTTTGTTTCAAGGTAGGGTCCTCACTCTAGTCCAAGCTGACCTGGAACTCACTTTGTAGTCCTAGGCTGGCCTTGAACTCACACTGATCCTCCCTCCTCCCTCTGCCTCCTGAGTGCTGGGATTGAAGTCACCATTCCTGGTTAAAGTTCTTATAACATCTGGCTTTTTTTTTTTATTTTATTTATTCATTTTCAAGCAGAGAGATGCAGAGAGAGAGAGAGAGAGAGAGAGAGAGAGAGAGAGAGAGAGAGAGAGAGAGAGAGAGAACACCAGGGCCACCACCTTGTGGGTCTGGCTTATGTGGGTCCTGGGGAATTGAACCCAGGGCCTTAGGCACTGGAGGCAAGTGCCTTAACCGCTGAGCCCTCTCTCCAGCCCAACATCTGGCTTTTTTAAAAGAATATTTTACTTATTCATTTTCAAGCAGATATATATATATATATATATATATAGAGAGAGAGAGAGAGAGAGAGAGAGAGAGGACCAAGGCCACCACCTTGTGGGTCTGGCTTATGTGGGTCCTAGGGAATTGAACCCAGGGCCTTAGGCACTGGAATCAAGTGCCTTAACCACTGAGCCATCTTCCAGCCCTGATATCTGGCTTTTTACATAGGTCCTGAAAGTCAAACTCAGGTCTCCATGCTACGCAGCAAGCCTCTTACTCGTTGAGTTATCGCCCCAGCCCCTCAAACATTTTTCTAAATATCTTTTATAAATATATTCAAATAAACACATAATTCAAATGTTCATGTTTAGGGACTTGGGATTTGCAAGCACAAGGTCCTGTGTTTGATCACTAGTACAGCACCAAAAATGTGTATTATATGTAAATATATAAGAATAGCAACTTTTGTTTTTATTTTGCATTAAAAATATATATTTAAGCCGGGCATGGTGGCGCACGTCTTTAATCCCAGCATTCGGGAGACAGAGGTAGGAGGATTGCCATGAGTTCAAGGCCACCCTGAGACTACATAGTGAATTCCAGTTCAGCCTGGACTAGAGCGAGACCCTACCTTGAAAAACTGAAAGAAAAAAATATATATATATTTGGGGTTAGAGAGATGGCTCAGCAGTTAAGGCACTTGCCTGCAAAGCCTAAGGACCTGGGTTTGATTCCCCAGTACCCACATAAAGGAAGGTGTATAAAGCCGTGCATGCATCTGGAGTTCGTTTGCAGTGGCTGGAGGCTCTGGTGTGCACATACTTTCTCTGTCTATATCTCTCTGCTTGTAAATAATGATAAATAAAAATATTTTATTTGAGAGAATGAATATGGGCACCAGGGTCTTCTGCTACTGCAAACAAACTCTAGATGCATGTGCCACTTTGTGCGTCTGGTTTCACAGGGGTACTGGGGAACTGAATCCTGGCCATCGGGCTTTGCAACCAAAAACCTTAAACTGCTGAGACATCTCCCCAGCCCCACCTTACTCCTGAGACAGAATCTCGCCAGTTCTGCTAGACAGCTATCGCGGAAGCCTCAGGGAATCTCCTGTTTCTGTCTCTCCAGCACTGGGATTATAGGCTCAAGCCACCACGCCCAACTGTGTGAACTCAGGTCCTCATGTTTATGAGACAAGACCTTTCTTTATCCACAGAACCATTTTTCAGCCCCTGATTTTTTTTTTTTGAGGTAGGGTCTTACTCTAGTCCAGGCTCACCTGTAATTCACTATTAAGTCTCAGGGTGGCCTTGAACTCAAATGGCAATCCTCCTACCTCCCCCTCCCAAGTGCTGGCATTAAAGATGTGTGCCACCACGCCTAGCCCAAATTCTTTAATTACTGACCATTACAACTTCTTCAAAACTGAAGGCGTTCTGGAGAAGAAAAGGGTCTGTGTGAAGTCTTCACTTTGCAGAGGGCTAACTCCTGCAGGGCCCACGGGCCCCTCTGGCACACTGCTAGCAGATTTATAAATTCAAGATTTAAGGCCAAGGAGTGTGAGTGGCAGGCAGATCTCCCAAATTCTGTATTTTCCCCAGACAGGCCAGTTGAGGGGATGACTCCAGGATGTCAGTGAGTGGGCAGGGCTTGGTCTATCTAGGTAAGTGTGACCAGAACACTTGTGGCTGGCTGCCCACTGGGGCTCTCCCTGCCGTGAGGGGACAGGAAAGGAGAGACTTGTCCTGGCAGGGGGAGGTGTTGGGGGATTCTGTCTGTGGGCTAGGTCTTTCTGTCCTTCTCCACAGTGCTATGGTGGTGGGGTCCTCAGGGGGTGATGCTCTCCTCTCTCTGGGGCTCAGATGCCCACTTGTATGCGTTTTGCACCCAACCATGTCTCGGCTATCCCTGGACAAGCTTTGGTTTTTCTCCAGAGTTTTTTGAACAAAAGCTGGAACATTTATCCATTTTGTTTTCGGAGACAGACAGGGGCTCAGAAGTGCTTGAATTCTAGCCCAGGTTAGCCATGAACCCAATCAAAATACCATGTGCCAGGATGACTGGTCTAAGCCACTACACCCGGCTCTGATACACTCCTGTCTTCCACTGTCCCATATCTGCCTTTGTTGGCTCACAGGTTTCTAGGCCCCTTGGAATTTCCATCTATAAATGGCACTTTCCTTACATTTTCTAGAATGTAAAGTACTTTAAATTTCTGGACCACCTAAAGGACTTTTCCCTGCTGTATTTTTATGGTTGCAATAGAGGTCTCTCTTTCTTCTCTCTTTTTTTCTTCTTTTTAAAAGCAGGGTCTCTCTCTCTCTCTCTCTCTCTCTCTCTCTCTCTCTCTCTCTCTCTCTCTCTCTCTCTCTAGCCTCAGCTGAGCTAGAACTCACTCTGTAGCCCAGGCTTGCCTGGAACCCATGGTGATTCTCAGCCTCCCTCATGGGATGACAGGGGTGAGCCACCGTGCCTGGTTTAGAGCATCATTTAAAAACTTCATGGCTGGATGTGGTGGTGCACACTAATCCCAGAATTTGGGAGGCTGAGGTAGGAGGATCCCTGTGAATTCAAGGCTACCCTGAGACTACAGAGTGAGTTCCAGATTAGCCTGGGCTAGAGTGAGACTCTACCTCAAAAAACAAAACACAAAACAAAACGCCTTCATGGTGGACACCTGTAATCCCAGCATTAGGGAGGTAGGAAAAGCAGAATTTTAAGGTCATTGTGATGGCTTGTTTTTGTTGTCAACTTGACCTTTTTAGCAATCTTGGGTGGGTCTCTGAGGATGTTCACAGGAAGGCAGCCCTCTCAGCAGAGGGCAGGATGTAAGAAGGCTCAGGAAAGGTAGAAATAAATTTTCCTTCTTGAGAGGGCAGTGCAGGAGGGAAATTCCAGAAATAGTGAGTCAACAAGTCTGGAAAAGGGTTGCAAAACCCCACCCCAAGGCTACACAAAGGGGGAGGAAATCTCTCTACCCCTCCTGCCTGTTTGCTGTTATGTATGTGGTGCTGGTGATGGTTTCTCTCTCTGCTTGGACCTGTGAAAGGGGGCCAACCTCTTTCACCATTAGGGAATTTCTCCAGGATTTGTAGCTTCAATAAATCCTTTCCTCCTGTAGACTGCCTGGTTTGGAGATTCAAGCCCAGCATTGTGAGGCTGAGTACAAGTCATCTTCAGCTGCACATTGAGTTTGAGGCTAACTTTTATTACACAACTGTCTAAATAAAAAAATTAGCCGGGCGTGGTGTCGCACGCCTTTAATCCCAGCACTCGGGAGGCAGAGGTAGGAGGATCGCCATGAGTTCAAGGCCACCCTGAGACTACAGAGTGAATTCCAGGTCAGCCTGGGCTAGAGTGAGACCTTACCTCGAAAAACAAAAAAACAAAAACAACAGAAAAACAAAAAAAGAAGCCGGGCGTGGTGGCGCGTGCCTTTAATCCCAGCACTTGGGAGGCACAGGTAGGAGGATTGCTGTGAGTTCGAGGCCAGCCTGAGACTCCAGTGAATTCCAGGTCAGCCTGAGTTAGAGTGAGACCCTACCTCAAAAAACCAAAAAAAAAAAAAAAAAATGATGTAATAATAATATTCTGGAAATTTCACTTGACATTTATGCAAAGGCTAAAAAAAAAAGTTTCTGGATAGAGAAGTGAAACTCCAGACCTGCCCTCTCTGGTGGCCTTTCAGCTTTGAGATCCACAGAGAGAGGTCAGTAGAGGTGACTGTGTGTGTGTGTGTGCGCGCGTGTGTGTGTGTGTGCGTGTGTGTGTGTGTGGGGGGGTGGTGGGCCTGGGAAGGACATCTTCGGTGACAGAGGGTGTGGACATCTGGGGTCTGCTGTGGGATCACTGTCTCAAGCAGTCCGATGACTCTTCCATGTCACAGGAAGCCACTTGTGGTGGTCCGAGTCAGATATTCCCCCATAAAATCGTCTTTTCAGAATGCTTGGTTCTCAGCTGATGGCAACTTGGGAGGTGGGACCTTGCTGGAGGGGGTGTGTTGTTGGGGTGGGGTGAGGTTTAGACTGTTCTAACCAGCTCTCCTTGTCAGAGCGGGGCTCACTCTCCTGCCCACCTGCTTCCCCTGCCATCATGAAGCTTCCCCTAGAGATTGTAAGCCAAAATAAAACCTTTCCTCCCATCGGTGGCTTTTGGGTGGGTGCTTTCTCCCAGCACCCCATGGTAGATTACTCCCCACACTCACATAACAGTCTGGGGAGACTGTTTCCAGCCCCTCTCTTCTGGACCCCTGGGGGGCGCACCCCACCCTGCCGGGCCTTCGGAGAGACCTGCCAAGGCAGCCATCCTTGAAGCCTCCAGCTTTATGGCCTCTGAGTACCACAGGCTTGCCTCCTTCACTTGCTGCTGCAGAATGAAGTGGTAACCCAGCTCGGTGGCCACCAGGGCAGAGTTGGGCCCGGCCATGAAGATGCGCTCCATGAAGCCGCTCACGAGCCGCCGAACCGCCTGGTGCGGCCCACACTGCAAGGAGTGGACGTAGGAAATGGGGAGACTGGTCAGTCCAGCCTGGCCGAGAGGGGCACAGGAGGTAGCTAGGATCTCTCTGGACTGCTGGATGTGTGGATCTGTCTGTCTCCCGAGGACCCTCCCACAGGCCACCTGCAGGATCTGCCTGCCCCCAGCCACAAGATCCCCTGAGGGACCTGTCCCCTTTTGGGCCACAGTAACTGGTATCAGGAGTTACCAAGAGGTTGTTCTGTTTTGTTTTTGAGACAAGATCTTTCCTATGTAGTCCAGGATGGCCTCCTACTAGCCATATAGCAGAGGATGACCTTGAACTCCCAAATGGTGGGATTACAGGTATGGGCCATCATGACCGGCTTCCTACCAAGAGGTTTGTTCTGTATGTTTAAGGTCAGCCTAGGCTACAGAGTGGGTTTAAGGTCAGCCTGAGCTAGAATCAGACTTTGTCTCAAACAAAACCCCCATGAATCTTCTGGAGCCTGGCATGCCTGTAATCTTAGATCCAAGAGCATCAGGAGTTAACTATGATCACATAGTAAGTTTGAGGCCAGCTTGCACTACATGAGACTGTCTAGAACAAACAAACAATTAAAACAACATCATCTCTTAGGACCTTCCCCGAAGTCACAGAAGCTGTGGACTGTCCTTCCCAGGTGACTTCCACGGAAAGATTTCGGGTGCTGGACCACAGCTGGGGTGGCTCTCTACCACATATGCGATGCCACCTTCTCTCCCTAACGTGGCTGCCACTCAAAAGCCCTTCAGAACCCCCCTCCCTGGTCCCCAGAGCATCTCCGAGGGAGGGGCATCTGGGTGGAGGATACATGGCTCGCATGTCACTGTTATCAGCCAGAGAGGCCTGGTTTGAGCTAGAAGGGCAGGGGCAGGAGCAGGGCAGGGTACCCAGAGAGCTTCCAGGAAAGCCCAGTCGCCCTGCGAGGATAACAGGGTTCAGAAACCACAAGTGTCTCTCTCACCAGCCTGCTGATCACAAGGATCTTTTTGAGATGGAGGTTTGCATTGTGGGGTTCTCGAATCTCCAGAGCTTTGATCAGATTTCTAACATGCTCAGCAGCCTGTGGGGACAAAAGACAACACGGGAGGGGTGAAAATGTGGCTCATAGTGTTTGCCTCGAATGCACAAAGCCCTGAGTTCAATCCCCAGCACCATATAAATTGTACACAGTGGGTCTTGCCTGCAATTCTAGCAGAGGGTGGAGACGGGAGGATCAGGAGTTCAAGGCCATCCTCAGCTATATAGGGAGTTCAAAGCCAGCCTGGGATACATGAAATATTGTCTAAAACAAAATATAAAACAACTCCCTTCCCCCTAAAAAAGATCTGGGGGGGTGGGGTTCAACCCAGGTTGCATATTAGCTGTGGGATTAAAAAAATTTTTTTTACACCACTAAAGCTGGGCATGGTGGTGAACACCTTTAATCCTAGCACTCGGATGGCAGAGGTAGGAGAATTGCTGTGAGTTTGAGGCCACCCTGAGACTACATAGTGAATTTCAGGTCAGCCTACCTAGAGTGTGACCCTACCTCGAAAAACCAAAA
>PVHP010033747.1:0-19563 GCA_004024765.1 Zapus hudsonius
AAAAGCAGTGGTCACTAGAGTCAAGAGAGGAAGAGGAGAGGGAGACAAAGGGCCATTAGATGCCCAGTGCCACATCAGTTAGAGGAGAGGAATAAGGATTAGTGGTCTAAGCACTAGGGCTACAGTGTGAAGAACCAGAAGAGAGGCACCTGAAGCTTCACACTACAAAGGAATGACTAACGTTTTAGGAGATGGAAATGCTAGTTAGCTGATTTGATACACATTGTGGACACCTATCACAATATCACACTTTCCAATTATTATGTATTAAAGTAAATATAAGTATTTCAGAAAAGCTCCACCATGTTTATTTATCATCAGTAAGTTTAGTTGTAATAGACACTGTCTGTTAAGGCTTCTCACATAGTCCCTGGCATGGAGTTACATTAGCTACTCACGTTGAATCCTTCCAGTCCCTGCTCTGAGGGAAGCAGCAAGGTGAACAGTCCCAGGTTGCTCAGTGGCCAGGCATAGGCTTTGTCTTAGGAGTGGAAAGACATAAAGAAAGAAAACACCATGGGAGTCAGTGGCACACAAGCAGCAAACTTTTGCAGTGGATCTGGCATCATGATCCGTCCATTTATGCATGTATGCTCTCAAAGCCCATGGCACTGTGAAGTGCTGGCCCCAACACAGTTCCAGAACACTCTAAGGTGTTCCCTGCAGCCATAGCCCTGGCTTTCCAGATACCCTGGCATGAGAGGTCAGGCATGACAAAGCCATGACATCATGGTGCTCTCTGACCCTGGGCCAGGCCCGTGGGGCTGTCATCATCTCAGTGTGCAGAGATGCCAAGACCCAGGGTCAACTCAGAAGAGTCCACACTGGGTCTGATGCTCTGCTGTGGCTCTCTGTTCCAAAATTCAAACACCGCCTCCACAGATGGGCAAAGACATGGCCATGGGCCTTAGGCACTGTTCCCATTATTACCTGCCAACCTTTGTTCATCTTTGAAAACCACATGAAGCCCAGGGAGTGGGGACATTTTTATTGATTATTGCAATCTCAGGACCTTAGCTTCAGCTCTCTGCCCATCATTCTTGCTTTCCTAGTCCTCCTGGACATCCATGGTTTCCTTGGAAACAGCTGTTTGTCCCTCCCCCTCTGCAGGGTCCATCCCTAAGAGCTCAAGCTCGTTCCACCTACCCCTTTCTGCACGCTTGTGTCTTGCACACACGCTGGCTTGAAAGAAATCTGTGCTCATAGTTACATACCCAGGAGTGAGATGAAGGAGGTCAGCCTTCCTTGCCACTTGCCTCTGGGTTCAGTGTTTAATTCTCTCAGTCGTTCCATGATGTTTCCATAACAGGTCAAACCGTCACCCACATAGCCTTTCAGGCAAGTGCATCTGTAAGGATGGTGACATTCCATTCAGGGGCTTTGAGAGTACACAGCACAGAGCCGCCTCTCTCAGACGGAAACAACATGCAGAGCCGAACATGGTGAGGCCGGGAGAGACACAACCGTGTTGAGCAGCCAAGTGCTGAACCTAACATAGAGTTGACCTTCCCGAAAGGGGTGCACCATGAATTCTGCACATTTATGAGCATTAGATGTCTTTGCACATTCTTAGTCCCAGAAAATTTCCACATGGGATCCAGACACTGATGCACATCAGAGTCACTTGGTATGTTTGTGACAAATCCAGATTCGAGCGCCCCATTGCAGAACCCCTGAACTAGAATAAGCTACAAAAACATAGTGTACAGGGCAGTACAGATGAGGACCACTGATCTATGAGGAGTGTACATCCCACACTTTCTCCCTTCCTAGCTGAGGTCTCTGTTGCACCTTCCTCCAGGAAACCTTCCTAGATTGCCTCCTTCCCAGTATGCATCTGCTCTCCTTAAGTAGACTCTCATGGTCCCATGAAGCTCCTCTCTAGCAGCAGTCGAAACTGTAATTTTATGCTGATCTGTCTGGTCATGACTATCTGCTGCTCTGTTCACTGTTGCCTCCCCACAATGGAGCATCAGGTCAGGTCCGTAGCAGGTGCTTGGTTAATAATCATACACCAAATAGGAATTGAATTAAGGAGCTCATAGAAACAATGAGATAAATATACAAACAATAATGTCAATGTGATGAAAGTCCTAGAAATTTAACGCACTGGCTTAGCTTCGTAGGAGAGGAAACATTGAAGATGTATTAGCAGGGACTTGCTGGCAAGTGTTAAACAACCTGCCGGGCGTGGTGGCGCACGCCTTTAATCCCAGCACTCGGGAGGCAGAGGTAGGAGGATCACCATGAGTTCAAGGCCACCCTGAGACTACACAGTGAATTCCAGGTCAGCCTGGGCTAGAGTGAAACCCTATCTCAAAAAACAACAAAAAAAAAGTGTTAAACAACCTTAGCTCTGCAGAGGGTAAAAGCCCTGATTGACAGCTTTGAGTAATTTCAAGTTGATTGTTGCACCTTGGACAAGTTCAAACTGTTGACAACAATGTCAACAAGTTTGTGAAATTCCCGAACATTTAGCATTCAGCTCAGTGACTCAGGAAGTTCTGGCTGTTGCCTGGCACTGCTCCCTGGAAGGGGACTGAAAGCCAGCTGAAATTAACAGAGTGCATAGGAAGGTGACATTGACTAGGACCCCAGAGATAGGGAGGAAGCAAATGTGATGTAGGGGAGGAACTTTCCAGAGAGGAGAGATCCAGGGAGCTGCAGAGGTGCTGTGACATCACAGTTTTGCCACAATCCTCCTGTGGCACAGAGGTGATTCATGCTGTGGACCGTCTCCCAGAGAACAGCTACCCACTCGGTAATCCCGTAGTGCTTCTAAATATGGTCCCTTGGAAAATAGATCTATTTTCAACAAGTTTGTGGAAGATTCCTCTCAGAGGCTTGTCATCCTTCGCCTGGATTGCTGCAGTGACCTTAAAACAAGCCTTTCTGTCCTTCCTGTTCTGCCCTCAAACCAGCCTTCACACAACCTTGGAGAGACCTCTCTTGAAGAGATTTCTGGCAACTGTGGGCTCCGTAGCCTCCCACCTCCTTTCACTTATGGAACAAGCTGCAAGAAGGGGGTGCCTGCAGCCTTACAGATCCCAGAAGCACCAGTGTTTTTTCTCTTTGGACTGGGTTTGGCTATGTAGCCCAAACTGATCTGGAACTTGGTAGGTAACCCCCACCTGGCTGGCCACAAACTCTCAGTCCTCCTACCTCAGCTTCCCAAATACTGTGATTATACCACAAGGCCAGGCTGGCACTTTTTAATCAAAGGCTGTTATACTTTTCTCAGGGTGTTTACCCCATCAGCAATGTTCCGTCATTTTGTATGACAGCTCAGATATTCCTTGCTCTAGGCAGCCTTACATGACCTCCTGACTGTTTCTCTGGGCTGGTCACTGGCTGATCATCCCTCAGGGACCTCCATCACAACCCTTCCCACAAGGGTTTCTCGTCATGGCATCTTCCACCAGATGAGAAACTCCCTACAAACACGAGTCTTACCTTATTCTCCATTTTATCACAGAACACAGGACAGCAACTCATTGTTGAATGGATTAGTTACCATGTCCTCACTTATTCTAGGAAGCTTGCTACATAGGAGGGCTCTAAGATGATCGAGGTGATAAAGATGACTTGTTCTTTCATAGTTTCTCATATGCTGAGACATACATGAAAATAGTGACAGCCACTCAACCTCCTGGAATCCCACTTTCTCATTTATAGAGTGGGTTTAATAGTACCACCAGTGTTCCCCATAGAAGAGAAGCCCATCACAAGGCAGATGATCAGGACTGGCAATGATAAGGATAACCAGGATGCAGAGGTTCCAGGGATGACGGCGCATGCCCCTGAGCAGATGAGTTACAGACTGTCATGTAGAAGGTTGAACGCGATGCTCCCTAGAATGAAGGGAAGTGACTAATACTGTCTGGAGAAATAAGGGACAACTCTTCAGAGAAATGAAAAGTTAATCCAATTCTAGAAGGATCCATATACATTTCCTAGCTAGAGATATGATTGGTGGCTTATTGACTTTATTGATGAGCCTTTAGGGATTTAATAAAGGAGTGGCTCTCTTGCCTAGGGGTAATTTTGCTCCCCAAGGGCCACTCAGTATGTCTGGAGACTTTTGTAATTGTCACAAACAGGATAGGGATTGCTTGGATCTTGTCAGTAGAGCGTAGGAATGCTTCCAATCACCCTAGAGTGCATAGACCTGCACCCTCTGCTTGCTCTGCATCTGAGGAGATGGCTCAGTGGGTTAAGTGCTTGCAGACAAGCATGAGGACCTGAGTTCCGATCGTCCACATCCTTGTAAAAGCTGGGCGTGACAATGAGTACTTGTGATTCCAGCCCTGGGGAGGTGAGGGCAGCAGGATTCCTGGGGCTCCAAAGAAGTGATTTCTAGGTTCATTGTGAGCCTCTGTGTCAACAGGTAAGGTGGAGAGCAAGTGGGGAAGACACTCAACATTGACCTTTGACCTCCAAATGCACCCTCCCATACACATACACCATTACACATTTGTGCCCACATATAGACAAACACACATACCCACATGCAGGTACACCACATACGTGCACATGCCAAGAAGAAAAGAAAATTAATCTTGTTGCAAACCACACAAGTTCCATTTGAAGGTCACTGAGAGCAATAAGAAGTGAAACCCTTACCAGCTACTAGTATGTGCTATTTAAAAGTTTCTAAATTGTTATGAGGCCAGTGGTCTGCTTTGTGTAAATGAGAATCCTGCTTTAATGGCCGCGGTGCCAAATGGAATGTATGAGACATAAATATTTTCAATTTTTATTTTAAATTTCGTTCCAGAGTTCAAGAGTTTATGAGACTACTTTATGACTTAAATATGCTCAGTAGGCCAAGGCAGGTTCCTAGCCTAGCCTCTTTGGTGATTTTTTAAATTGGGTTTAAATATTTGATATTTTATGGCTTTAAAATAGCTACCACTCATTGGAATTTTATGTTAAAGGTTGGAATTAATAATGTTGGATTCTGGATGACATTTAGTGAGTATAAATCTAAAAAAATCTAAACTGGTCACTGCCTGATCCTACCTCAGGGACCTCCATCACAAGCCTTCCTAGAGGGTTTCTTATCATGGCATCTTCCACCAGATGAGAAACTCCCTAAAACACGAGTCCCATCTTATTCTCCATTTTATCACAGAACCCAGGACAGCAACTCATTGTTGAATTGATTAGTTACTATGTCCCCACTTATTGGCCTCCAAATGCACACCACACACACACACACACACACACACACACACACACACACACACACACACCATTGCACCACTTGTACCCATACATATGTTACACAGAACCCTGGGTTCCCTAAATCTTAGAATATTTGTTTCCTTTATTTTTCACTATTTTCTTTCATTCTTTCACTGATTCATGTGTCCCTCCAGATTCTCTCGTTTCACTATAACAGCTGTTATAACAAAGCTGCAAGACATGGCCTCAAAGGACTCATATTGTAGTTGGTCATTGAGACCAGTAACAGCAACAGCTAGAATCTGTTCACAGCTAGTAGACCAGTCATTCTTCTGAAGGCCTCACTCTCGCACCTTATTTAATGCAACAACCCCATGAGGTGAGTTCTATTATTTTCAAAGAAGAGAGTGAGTCAGAGGAAGCCTAGTATCTCATTTGGTATTGAATGGTGCTTTAGTTCCTCCACACAGCGCTATGTACTTGCTTCAATTCTAGTCCATAAATGTTAGAATAGCAATGCATTAGGCTGATGGTTTGTGTCCCTTCTTAACTCCTACATTGAAATCCTAATCCCCAGTGTGAGCTGGGGACCTGATTAGGTCATGAAGGCAGAGCCTCATGAATGCGATTATAAGAGAGACTTCAGGATGCTCCATAGCCCCCTTCCCCATTTACCATGTGAGGATGTGATGAGCAAGAAGGTGGCTCCCTCTCTCAGGACCTGACTGTGCTGGATTCCTGATCCAGGCTCCCAGCCTCCAGAACCTTACATGCATTACATAAACATCAGATATCATCAGTGTCACTAATGTTCCAAGAATCTAAAATTCACCATTGTTTATGGTACATTTATGTGGTTGGAATGTAAACCATGCTGTTGTCAAGCTGCCTGCTCAGTCCGGCCCATCTTCTTTTCAGCCAAGTTCAATTATTTAAAAGAGATGCTCTTATCTTCCATTTCCCTGAGCAATAAGTAAAATGGCCAGGCTCAACCATAATAGGCATGACACTATTTGCCTTTTTATTTTTATTTATTTATTTTTTTAAAATATTTTATTTATTCATTTTCAAGCAGAGAGAGAGAGAAAGAAAGAGAGAGAGAATCAGGGCCGCCACCTTGTGGGTCTGGCGTATGTGGGTCCTGGGGAATTGAACTCAGGGCCTTAGGCACTGGAGGCAAGTGCCTTAACCGCTGAGCCATCTCTCCAGCCCTGCCTTTTTATTTTTTAGTAATAATCAAAATGGAGCTTAGAGTTCAAAACTTTAGTAGTTCTTCACAGGGGAGTATAGTGGGTCTTCAGCCTGTCTGTCAGGTGGGGAACAGTGACTTAGATGAGGTTAGACTTGTATAAGGTCATTCTGTTGGTGAGTGGAGCCTACATCTGAATGCATTCTTGTTGGTGGGTGCCCTTCTATGACTGACACAGGGTGATTTCCAAAATTTTCCAGAAACTCTTGCCACAGTGAAGAGACAGAAACAGAAGAAATCCTTTCATCCCCATGAACTGAATTTTCTGAGAACCAATGGCTTCACATTCTTACCAACCTCACCTTTCAACCTTTTCACTTTAGTCTCTGTTCAGTGAAAACAGTGATTTTTCTCAGGGGGTAGAAGTAGTGAAAAAGTTTGTGGGTGGCACACACACTCCCTCCCCACCCTGAGTCCATTGTTAGTTGTATTGACTGCTCTAAACATAAGCTTAGATGAAGTTCAGATAATTCTCTGGCCTCATTTTTCAGATTGTATCTCCTCAAACACTCAGGAAATAAATTATTTAAGGTATTCTACTCAGACTTTCTTAGAGGGTGGTAAAAATGTGCAGAGTGGTTTATTTAGTCAACCACTTTATAAGAATCTATGTTTGACCTGTGCTTGTTTCATTTGTGTGTGTGTGGCTTATGTATCTGTATGCATGAATGCGGTTTGTTGGTGTGTGTATTTCTGTGTCAGGCTCTGCTCAGGAACTGATGGAGGTGTTTTCATTCACTTTTCATCATGGCCCCAATGGGAGATAGACTCATCCCCTTTTATGGCTGTAGAGCCATCAGTTCAGAGAGGCTGAGTGGGACATGAACAGAGGTATTCCGGTAGCTTCAGCTCCACCCACAGTGAATGTGTTTGTCCAAAGAGAAGCTGAGGATTATGAAACTCATCTGGGAAAGTCTACACATTGCAAACCCAGTTACCATGGGATGACCTTCAAGGAACTAGAAGGGACTCTGGAAACGGTTTTATCATTGCCTGGTTCAATATCACCATGATTTTGGATTCATAAAGGCAGCATGAGTCCTTCTCAAAGGCTGATGTTCATGAGAACCAGGTACCACATAGATGATCTGGGAGTCAAAGGACTTGGGTTCCAGCCTCTGTTCAATCACCATTGAAAACAATATACCTGCACAGAGTGTCACATACATGTTCGCTCATGTAATTGTCACAGCAGCATTATAGAGTAGATTTTAGTGTGTTCCCTGTATACACTATTTACCATCTCTCTGGTCTCAGTTTCTCTAGATACACAGGCCCCTTGGGGGAGGGTGTGCCTTTCCCCAAGGCGGAATATATCCTCTATCCCCTCCAACCACCAGCTGCCTTTGCTTTAAGAATTCACATATTAATGTTTTTCCTCTCAGTAAACCTCTCCTAAAACTCAGAGTCCAGGAAATGCCTCATGTTAATTCATGTCCCTAGTCTTGTTTTGCATCACTCACAAGCAATATGTGAGAAATAAGGAAATAGGCTTGTACACTAGAGGTCAAACTCCTGCAATCCCAACAGCCATTTGCTTTCCCAGGCATGGTGGTTTCCTTCTTTTTTTGCTCTAATCACTTCATTCCCAGGTATCAGGGCAGCTAATGGTCTGGAGTGCTCTCATGTCATCAAAGGAAGTAACTATTGCCTAATTCACCGATTAAACAGATTTGTGGAGAACCTACTATGCTCCTTGCTCCTACTATGTGCGATGGCGGTAGATAAAAGGCTGATTGAGACATACTTCCTTTCCTTCAAGGAACTCACTGCATCCACTGACCACACATGTACTTTTTGGAAAAGATCTGATGGTAATGAAAAGACTTACTGGGTTTGTCCTGGTGCGACTGTGGTGCAGTTTGCATTCTTATGACATGGGTTCTTTGATTCACAGATGTTGGTCATGCTGCACCCCACTCCAGGTACAAAACTGTGGTAATGTTCCTTACATTCACAGTGAGACTTTAGAACATGGGGAGAGAAAGCCAAATTGCATTCAAGTTAGTCACATCAGCTGCTGTTCTTCTTTAACCCATATCTTCATCCTGCAATAAAAGCCAACTTGAGTGGGGTATGATGGCAGATGCTTTTAATCCCAGCACTCAAGGAGGCAGAGGTAGGGAGGTAGGAGGATTGCTGTGAGTTCAAGGCCACCCTGAGATTACATAATGAATCAAAGGTTAGCCTAGGCTAGAGCAAGAGCCCTACCTTAAAATACCAAAAAAAAAAAAAAAAGAATCTAATTCAAAGCAGGTCTTAAATATGGTGGGCTTAAGTTAAACATTTGTCAAAGTTTTCAGAAAAGA
The DNA here is from genome assembly GCA_004024765.1 of Zapus hudsonius. NCBI lineage: Eukaryota > Metazoa > Chordata > Mammalia > Rodentia > Dipodidae > Zapus > Zapus hudsonius. The sequence continues at coordinate 8,746 of PVHP010033747.1, forward strand.
CAATCCATGTTTGCACATTTTACCTGTTTGGAAAATCAGATTCTTTCTTTGTACAGTTTGGCTTTTCAGTTTTATTGTTTTTTAAACTGTGACTTCATGCATACTTTCTGGCTTTAGATTGTCTACAGATCAACAGACTTTGTTGCTTAGATGCTCTGTAATAGTAGTTTTCATCTAGTAGGGGTGGGAGTGGGGCTCTTTGTCATTGTTGGGTACGAGGGGAAGGGTATGGGGTTACTAGAGACCAACACGCTGAGAAACATCCCATAGTGCAGAGGCACCCCCCAACCCAAGAAAGGTTATGTAGTTAAAGTATCAATAATGCTGATGTTGGAAGCCCTGCCCTGGAAGAATGTAGGGACTTATTTTTATGTGTACAATTTTTATGTGTAGGAAGCCTCCTAAGATGTCAAAACCTGCCTTAGGATCCAGTTTTAAAGAGGAAAAGTACAGTGTTTTTTCAAGATAGGGTCTCTTTAGCCCAGGCTGACCTGAAATTCACTCTGTAGTTCCAGGCTGGCACTGAACTCATAGCAATCCTTCTACCTCTGCTTCCTGAGTGCTGAGATTAAAGGGGTGCACCACCACATCTGGCTGCAAAGCACATTTTTAAGTCTTATTTTCAAGGTCATGGCATTCACAGACTATTCCCACAGAGGTCTTCATTTTGAGAATGAGAATTTAGTCCCTTGGATTTCTATGCAAATCTGACCCCAGAAGAGTAGTGAAAATTGTGTGTGATGTTCTTTCTCCTCAGAGGAGAGACATGGTGGATTCTCTCCAGAATTCCAGAACACTGATATCAGGTGCTGACAGACTGCTGTTTGGGTTGGATATGAGCCTGTGCAGCAATACTGCATGTGGACAGATTCCCTCCACGAAGCACTTGACTTCAGTCATGGCTACAGTCAGCACCCACAATACTTGATGGGCACATGGGGTATTGGATGCAGGCCTCTTTCAACTGGACTCCTCAGTAAAAGTCTCCTGGTCAGGAGGATTTTTACCAGTTAAGGTCATGATGGGATTCAGAGGGACAGTGTCTCAACCCAGAATATCCTACAACTGGACAGTGTTAGTGATTAGTTTTCTTTTTAAAATCCCTTTGGGAAAGGGTATTTTGGGCTCTCAGAGCGTTTATTCACACTTAAAGGGACATTTGAGAGGACAGAGGACGGACATTGGTCATACTCACACAGGTCTGATTTACAAATATAAATTTGAATTCTGATCTTCTGTTGTCAATCATCATATAGGACTGGCTAGGAGAACACACAGGAGGGTTGAGTTTTGACTGGGCAGGGGATGGACAGGGTAGGATGCCCCGAGATCAGGTCCTGGACACACCGGGGACTGTCTAGAGGAGAAGCCCCAACTGAGGACACACGAGGCGTAGAGGACACATGAGGCCAATGGCACCAGGTTACCTTGGATGATTGTCCTACTGCTGATACAAGTCTCCCGTGTGCCTTGCTCACCTGTCCAGGCCCATCGTATCTGCACACGGTAGACTCTGCAGGGCAGTTTCCAAAGTCCGTTTGGCAGGGGTCTATTGGCAAGCACACTTGGCCGTCCCCACGGAAGCCTTCTTGGCATGTACATCTGTGCCGGTTAGGTCCCAGGTATGTGCAGTAGGCATGAGGGTGGCAGGTGTTTTGTAAACATGGGTTGATGGCTTGAGAGACAATGAGAAAGAGAGGTGGTGAGCATGCAGACAGAGAACTGAGCTGTGGGGAAATTGGGGACCGACCATAGCACAGCAAAGCCTTGAAGGCAACCCCAGAATCATGAGGAGACATTTCATTTGATCCATCAGATCACTCCTCCACCAAGCAGATTCACTACGGCTCTCAGAGATTTTAACTATCGTGTAGGCACATTACAGTCCATACCTGTGCGTGGATGACAGATGGCGATTACCACCTGATGATGAGCTTTTTTACCTGTTCATCTTTTCACTCAGCTAATTAGGAAGAAATAGAAGCAGTCGATGCGGTGATAGTAAGGGAGGGGTCGTTGAGTAGCGTGTTCCCTGTTTCATAGCCTGAACGCCTCAATGGAGAAGCAGGTATTTTACTCACGCTGGCACGTTTGGCCACTGCCTTCATAATTGGGGAGGCATTTGCATTCGAGTTTGGTTTCGTCTTTGCTGGAAGGTGAACATCTGGAGTTTTCTGGGCAGAGCAAGGCTGCACATTCAGGGATAGCTGCATGGGAAGATTATTAAGTCCTTGTGTTAGTAGGATAGCCGGTTCTGAAAGCACCTTTATTAAAAGCGATGAGGGGGCTGGAGGGATGGCTCAGCGGTTAAGGCACTTGCCTGCAAAACCTAATGATTCGGGTTTGCTTCCCCAGTAGCCACTTAAAACGGGATGCACAAAGTGGTGCATGCATCTGGTGTTTGCTTGCAGTGGCTAGAGGCCCTGGTGCACCCATTCTCTCTCTCTCTCTCTCCCTCTCTCTCTTCTTGCAAATAAATAAATAAATAAATCACCCTTCCTTAAAAAAAGAAAAGACAAAGAAAGAGAAAAAAATGTAATAAGGCTCACTGGGTATGGTGGCATACGGCTGTAATCCCAGCACTCAGGAGGCAGAGGTAGAAGGATCACCATGAGTTTGAGGCCACCCTGAGACGACATAGTGAATTCCAGGTCAGCCTGGGCCAGAGTGAGACCTTACCTTGAACAACAAACAAACAAACAAACAAAAAAACCCCCACAAAAACCTCCACAGTAATAAGGCTTATTGCAATAATTTTAAAGAATGTAGCGTACAACCAGTAAAAACGAATTGTGTGTGTGTGTGTGTGTGTGTGTGTGTGTGTGTGTGTGTGTGTGTGTGTGTGTGTTTGAGATACCATCTCATGAAGCTCATGCCGGCTTCAAACTTGCTATGGAGCCCAGGCTGCCCTTGAACTTGGTTCTTCTGCCTTAGCCTCCTAAGCACTGAGATTATAGTTCTGAGCACGGTGTACTCATCTTCACATTCAGCTTCCCTTGCTTAGATCATCCTGTGGTTACAATCTCCTCACTGCACCCAGTGTTGTAGACAGTGTCAAGAATTTTTCAGTGGATTTCAGTGGCTTGAAACCTATTTCCTCTGTTCATTAATTCTGTGGCCTTGGGTGAGTCACTCAGCCTTGGAGAGCCTGTTTCTTCCCCCTTTGGCTGTTAATGTGTCCTGCCTCATCTCCTCTCCCCTTGCAGAGACAGCCTTTGTTGGCTTCCTAGCCCTTCCCACCACCCCTTCCCTTCTTCCTTAGCCCTCTTATCAGTTTTGTTTCATCTTAAAGTTTCTTCTAGCAAAGCATTTGATAGTACATGACCTTTGTAGAGCCACGGTAGTGAATTTGCAGATGTGAAGTGCAGGCACCCACAAGTCTTTGGTCTGGTGCAACATTCTGGAAACTCAGTACTTACGCTTGTCACAGCGGGGGCCCGTGTATGCAGAGTAGCACTGACAGGTTCCATCACCGTTGAGTCCGTTGTTGCACACCCCATGCACACAGTTGCACACTGAGGGCAGAAACACGGGGGTCATTCATCCACTGAAAGAAACCATTTCTAAGGTCTTGTGAGCATAATATTCTCAGACAGCTCTTAAGACTCTGGGTGCATGATGAGGTGAGGAAAAACATGGATTCAAAGTCCAAAGTCCTAGAGAGCCTAGTTTGAATCATGGCTTCATTTTTATTTTATCAGCTTCACGTTTTCCAGTGTATAATGAGGACACTGACGCCTTGGATTTTTATGGAGTTGAGGTAGTGGGCCTAAAGCATGCCTGGTATTCCATGCACACTGGAGTTCTTATTCCGTTTAAACTGTTTGCTTCACCTTTGATAGCTCAAGAGGATTGATGTATATGCCTATGTGTGTGGTGTATGCATGCGTATTTGATGTATATGCATGTGTATGTGTGGTATACATGTGGCATATGCATGTGCACGTACCCTTGTGGTGCCTTGTGCTCTGGCCTACACTCAACTGCCATGGCCAGAGCAGAAAGTCAAGTGTCTCACTCCATAGCTCTTCTTCACATTCTTATTTGAGTCAGAGTCTCCTACTGACCCCAGAGCTTGCCAGTTCTTCATGAGCTCCTACAGATCCCAGGTCTCTGCTCCCCTGTGTGACCGGGTCTACAGGGAACATGTGGCCAAGCCCAGATGTTTATGTGAGTTTTTGGAGATTTAAACTCAGCTTCTTAGGCCCCCTCAGGCCCTCATGTTTGCACAGGAAGTGCACTTAACAACCAAGCCATCTGTCTCTCCAGCCTGGTCCCTTCTTAAATTTTGTCCTTAAGTGATGTCTCTCGCTCCCTCACCTCATCTTAGGCCTAGTCCTATGGTTACCTTTGTTGAGCTTTTTATTTTCTATCTGGCTTTTGCCAAGTATTTTCATACATTCTACAGTGTCGTATTGAAGAATAGGAGATAGAAATTTGCTAGGCAGTTTAGGGTAACAGGTAACAATGAACAGCTTTTACTTGACTAAAAGCAGAAAATGTCATTGAGCCCGCAAGGAGAACCTGGAAGTTTTCCTTCTTTCTTTCTTTCCTTGAAAGTTATGATATCAGGGAAAGATTTCTAGAGGCTTAGGCTTGCACCCTTCCTACAGAAAAGATTTCTGGGAATATTGTCCCTTTCCCAGAAACCCAGATCCACGACCTAAATAAATCTTAAGAATTCTGGAAATAGTGTCTCTTCTCAGAAACCTTTATCCCTACATAAGATTTCTGGGAATATTGCCCCTTTCCCAGGAATCCTACTAGAAACCTTCTAAACCTAGTCTTTCTCCCCTAAAGGAATTCTCCTTTCCATAAAACTTCAACCAGTGTCACTTGCTCAGTTTTCCTCCCTAAAGATGTCCTTCTATCCTACAGGGGATCAAGTTCTAATAAAGTCTTTCTAAAGTCTATAGTTCACCCTCCTGTGGTCTGTGAATTTCATTCATTGAATTCACAAGACAAGAACCTGAAAAGGCCACTGACTCAGTTGAGGTTCTGTGTGTCTCTTGAGTGTCTGGCACCTTAGCTCCTGAGTTACTGTCCTCCTAAGAGCCAAGAGAAGGCTCTGATGCTCTCAAGGATGACACCCCCAAATTCCCATATCAGCGTGACACAAGGCATGTGTCACTATTGTCCTCACATTAAGGAAGACAAACCTGAGCTTACATGGTGAGTGTTCAAAGAATTGCAGCATTCGATTGGGTTTGTCTTTGTCACCATCCCTTTAAACGTGATTGCCTTTGTTTCTGTTTTAGAAAGGCACCTGATGCCCGCCTGTGGCTGCAGCTTATGGGCCAGACAAGTTGTGGAGAGGAGTCAAGTTGGTTATGGAAATGACTGGAATGAGAGGAGGAAAGGATTCTTACATGGGGCTTCATAGAAAAGATTCCATTCCATTCAATTAAAAATATCCCCCCAGCTCTCACCTAGTGAGTCACCACATCAAGCATGATATATGCAAGTATGACTAACAGTAGTTCACACTTCCAGAAGCCAGAGCCTCAGGGATGCAATGATGACTCTAATAAGTGATGTTAATAAGTGTTAAATGACAGGAAATGTTCTAAGTGTTTCCATGAACCAGCAGAAGGGGGTGAAGGCACACGGGGGTGGAACAGTCTCAGATGCCAACTGCAAATGCCCTTGTCAGTAAGACTCCTGCTGGCTGCATGTTCTAAGTCTTAATGCTGGCCTGAGCCTGTTGCGTCCTGTTTTCCATCATAGCCCCTGCACTGGAGGAACTGGCCTGTCGCAGGCAGCTTTGTGACATCTCTGATACTGCATCCAGGGCCATCCTTGTCCGCTGCCAAGAAAGTGTCCTTGGGCAGGAGAAGTGAGTGGTGGAGGGATTCCCAGCTGCTCATTGAAAGCCCTTGGGACTTGGGGAACTGGCCTCAGCAAATCTCCAGAGACATAAAACCTGGGGGGTGTGACTTTGAAGTGGTCAAAGCCCTGTGGCTGAATGGCCAAGGCACAGCCCCCTGTGACATGTCCAGGACAGAGCGAGCTGCCCCCTCTCCTTGCTCGCACAGTATCCTGTGTGGGTTGTGCACACGACACCATAATTGTTGCTCATTTTACAAGCTCCTTGGGGACAGGGACCTAATCTTATCCCTCCAAGGAGCCATAGCCTGTCTGGGGTGCCGGCTCAGCAGGGCAGAATAGTGCAGTGCTAGGAAGCCGGGGTCTGGAGTCAGATACCTGGACTCAAAACTTCTGCTCTGATGATAGTCACAAGGCTGCATGTGACCTCTCTGTTTCTTCCGGCACAATATGATGACACTATCTCATGCATGGGAATCCTCCTTGCTGGTACCCAGCCAGTGCCAGTCACTCTCACCAACAGTACATGCTGTGGGGTTGATTTGGGGGGAAAATCATGCCATGAAAGTGGGCTTTGCGTTGGTCCTGGCCAGGAGCCAGGCTCTGAGCAGCAAGGGCATTGACAACAGATCTGAAACTCCTGGCTGGTTCAGCTCTGACTCATCTCCAGCCAATCAGAAGGCTATAGGAGGGTTCTGGCAGCGGGAAAAAGTCAGCATTAAAAATAGAGGCACCTAATAAAGCTGTCCCACTTTCAGGCAGGAATGCCACCTTCCATTGAGTGAGACAACACGGGTGACCAGTGGATGCCTGGCTGAGAGAGTTGGCTGGTTCCTCGGGTCCTTGCCAGTGGGAATTGGCTGTTCATTCCTTGGTCACTGGGGACTAGGTGCTGCTGGATTACTTTTAACTCCCCTTATTTTGTTTATTTGCTTTGTTTTTTGAGGTAGGGTCTCCCTCTAGCCCAGGCTGACCTGAAATTCACTATGTAGTCTCAGGGTGGCTTCGTACTCATGGCAATCCTCCTACCTCTGCCTCCCGAGTGCTGGGATTACAGGAGTGTGCCACTGTGTCCGGCTATTTTTACCTTTAACTTAACATTCCTTTCCATTGCTCGAGTTCTTGTGATGTGCCATTAGGAGATTTGCTATGTTGTCACCCCCAGGAGGCAGACAAGGTTCCTGTTTCATCATGAGGGCTGAGGGGAGTTAAGTAACTTGCCCTAGGTCACACAGCATTTGAGTTTCAGACTCAGGCTCATCTGACTTCAAAGTCTGTTAACTTCTTCATTACGTTTTAGAGCGCCCTATCCAATATGGCAGCTACTCATCACAATTTAAATGTGAATTCAGTAGTGTGAAATAAAATTTAAAAATTCAGTTTCTCAGAAGTGCACAAATACTGTTCTCACAGCTACCCTGAAAACCAGTTCCAGGAAGATGACGACAGACACTGTGGTCACTCAATGTCCTCAACGCAGAGATCCAGAGTCTACAGAGAATTCAACATTAAGTCAGATCCCCATCTTGCCCGTCAAGGCTCAGAAAACATTGCAAAAGAGTGGGCAGAAAGATTGTGAGAGCTCAGGGTGGGCGGGAATAGTCTGAGACACCGTGTCCCCCCTCATCCCCCAGAAACTGACTCTTGGTCCCCATAATGAATACCAATAACCCCACTGGAGAAGATCCTCTGCAGAATTGGGGTGGTGGTGTTCATAACACCTTGGGGTCTTTCCATAAATGAGTATTTGCTGAATTCCAACCTTATCTATTTTATAGGAATAAAAATTCAGATGATAAATTGAGTGAGGATAGTGTCATATATCTCATGATCAATTCATTAACCCCTCAGCTTCCAGTTCCCCCTGTAGAATCAGCTCTGACATAGTGAATGGCTGGACCCTGTGGGGGTTTCATCTTTCCAGAGAGATGCTAAATTGTGACAGTAGAGGGCGCTGGCAGGACAGAGCAGTCACACGCAGGGTTGTGTATGTGCCCCGCATGGTCCTGGGGATGCCCTCCCTGGCTGTGTGCTGTCCCTGGGTCACCTCACATCCTTGGTCTAGACACTTTCCCACAGGCCTCCCCACGCAGACATACATCCTCCAGGTTACAGGTTATATACCCTGCTTGACTTCATCTGTACCTTCACCCACCAGCTTCACTGGCAGGTGTCCTGGAGGGCTGTCCCACATCTACCAGGACACTGTGGTCCAGTGCTGACCTGGGCAAAACATCCAACTTCTCTGCTCCCAGTGGGCTGTCTCTATACCCTCTCCCATAGGCTGTGAGTCCAGCTGGAAGGTGGCCACCTCCTTTGAGGTCTGTTCTACCATGCTGACTGCAACTCTTACAGAGCTCTGTATTCATCCTCACACTCAGCTTCCCTTATTTAAATCACCCCGTGGTTTCAATCGCCTAACTGGACCCAGGGTCAAACACCGTGGAAAGAATTTCGTGTGGATCTCAGTGGTTTGAAACTCACTTCCTCTATTTACCAGAAAGACCCTTGGCAGAACTGGGTGGTGGTGAGGAGACATGGTTTCTAAACAGTTAACTCGTCTTAAGCAATGTGAAAAACACACACCAGCAATGCCTGGTTTTTGCCCTATGTACGTGGTGTGCATACATGTGTGCATGTGCACCAAGCACTTGTGTGTGTGAAGGCCAGAGGTCAATGTTGGGTATCTTCTTCAACTTCTCCCCACCTCAGTTCTTGAGATGGTGTCTCACTGAACCCCGAACTCATCAAACTGGCCCCAAGGCTCAACAACAATAGACTCAAGATGTCATGCCTGGCTTTTTAAAAATAAATGTGGGCCTTGGTATCCAAACTCAGGTCCCCATGCTTGCTGGCAAGCACTTTGCTTACTAAGTCATCTCCCAGTTCCCAGTACCTGTTTAAGTTTGCTTTTGTTAATATCTGGATGAAATAATCTTTTATGGAGTTGTGGATTAAAAAAATCTAAGATTACAGAAAACTAGGTAATAATAATAAAAATAAAATAAAACACTTACTGGGCACTGGCTATCCCATTAACTGTCCCCTGAAGGACATAATCTTAGTTCTATTTTTAAAAATATTTTATTCATTTTCAAGGAGAGAGAAAGAGAGAGAGAAAGAGAGAGGGAGAGAGAGGGAGAGAGAGAGAACACACTAGGGCCACCACCTTGTGGGTCTGGCTTATGTGGGTCCTAGGGAATTGAACCCAGGACCTTAGGCACTGGAGGCAAGTGCCTTAACCGCTGAGCCATCTCTCCAGCCCTTTAGTTCTATTTTCATAGAAAAGAACCTCACAGACAGCATGCTTTGTAAACCTATCCGGGTTCCCAAAATTAGCAGTCCTGGAGCTGAAACCCAGCCTTAGCTAGAGCGTAAAGTCTGCCATCTCTTGAAACTGTGCTTGTGAATCAGGACAGCACTCCTGGGGCAAATTATATCATTCATTCATTTATACACTCATTTATTCATCTACCCAACAGAAATGTCTTTCTTGCAGACAGCACTATAGAGGGAACTGGAGAGAAAACTACAACGAATGAGAAGTAGGCAAAGCTCCCATTTCTGCTGATGAAATGTACTGTGTAGTGTGCAAATTTACCAGCTGGCTGACGCACGTGTGTAAATTTCCTCTCAAAAACGTTTGAATCAAAACACTCTCTCAAACTGAGTCTTGCCTTTAAAAGCCAGAGCCTAGGTGGAACTGGAAAAAGGGAGCAATATATTCCTTTCCCGACCGCAGCTAGGTTCCTGGACTCTGTGATTTCCAGTCATCCCAAGCATCCACTGGCACTGGAAGCATGGAAGTTCCCAATTTTCCCAATGACTGTGCATCCAGTTTCCATGGCTGCTACAAGCACAAACAGTGCTGAGGCTGGGATGGCTTTTGAGTTCGTCTCACACTCTGGCCACCATGACATCTGCCATGATGTGGTACAGACCGAGGTACCTTGCCAGAGCTACTGTGATGCTTTCTCCCAAATTGTGAGCTACACACATCTCTTTCCTAAACTCTCCAGCTTCACATGTTGCTGTTTTTTTTTCATAGCAATGGGAAATTGTCTAAGATGTGCAGTGTCCTTAAACAGCACAAATTTATTGTCTTACATTGTTGGATACCAGAAATACAAAACCACTATACTGAATGTGTTCTTTTGGGAAGGTTCTGGGGAAGAACCCACTTCCCTGCCTTTATTAACTTCTAGGGGCCGTTCACATGACCCCAAGTGTGGCTGCTAAGTGCTTCTCAGGATGCATCACCCTGACACAGGGTCCTCTGTTCCTCTTCCTCTTATTTACCCTTATGTTGAGTCCAGCCATGATCCAGGGTGATCTCTTATTTCAAGATCAGCTGCTGAGCATGTTAATTCTGTCTGTTCCCTAATTCTCTCTTATTATGTAAAGTGACATATTCCCTGGGCTCAGAGATTAGGATGTGGGCATGCTTGGATAGACATGCTCTCTAACCCAATATGGCTCCGTCTCCCTAGGGTAAGATAGCTCTAAGATGGGGCACCTTATATTTTCTCAGTTCTTGGCATACTAGCATTTCCTGGGGTCATCTTCTAAATAAACAACTTGTACTTGAATTCTGGACTCAGGTTCTATGTGTGTGTGTGAGCCTCTGGATGTCTACCTTGTTTGAAGCAGGGTCTCTCATTGTTGGCCACTGCAGACACAGACTAGCTGGCCCGAGAACCTCTGGATTCTCCTGACTCCATCTCCCATGGTCATGGACACATTTGGGACAACAGACAGCTGCACTACTTGTGTCCAGCTTTATGCAGATTCCGAGGATCTGAACTCCAGTCGCAAGGCTTGTATAGAAGCTACTTTTAACCACTGAGCCATTTTCCCAGTCCTCAAGGTCTACTTCTCAAGGAAACTAAAAATCAGACCACAGACAGGCCAGTCTCAGGTTCATTTGTTGATCTTGGAGGCAGCATTCTCTAACCACTGCAGGCATTGACTCGTGAACTCCCCAGAGGCAGA
>PVHP010033748.1:0-19446 GCA_004024765.1 Zapus hudsonius
AACAAGGACTTTCGTCAGAGCCATTTTGTTCTCCAGGGCTTCCTGGGAACCTCAGGCTGCATGACGACTGCTAATTATAGGGGACGTGCCTGAGGCTACGCTCCAGAGAGCTCCAACCTCAACCCTTCAGCTGCCGGACTCCAGCGCAGCGGCATACTTTGCTACAGCTACACAGGTGTCACAGCTGTGGGCGTAGCAACCAGCCAGCGAACACCAAAAGCTACAAGCACAAAACCAGCAGCAAACAACAGGGACCCTACTCTGTATGACTTTGGGCTGGAAATCAGATCCACCCCCAAATACACCTTAGGGCTGGACTCCAGAATCTGCACCCAGTGATACCCCCTCCAGCCAGGCAACTAAGACCCAAGTTACAAACTTAATTAGAAACCTATGAGGGACACACATTCAAACTACCACAGTGAAGAAGAGATGCCAGATATGGTGACACATGTCTGTCATCTAAGCATGGGGAGGCTAGAACAAGAGTATTTTGAGTTCTAAGTCAGCCTGGACTATGTAGCAGGTTCAAGGTCAACCTGAGATAAATAGCCAAGACCCTGACTCAAGAAACCAAAGCTGAGGAGGGATCTCAGTGGCAGAGTGCTTACCTATCATACTCACAGCACCACACACACACACACACACACACACACACACACACACACACACACACACAAAGATACAAAATAAATCTAAGAATAAAATGGATGAAAGAAGTCCTTTTTAAAAAGAAATGGATGCAACAATGTGGCTGAATCTTGAATTTATTACACTAAATGAATAAAACTGAAGTGAATGGGATCATATTATTTATTATGAAGCCCTAGAACTACTCCTTAGCTGAGGAAACTCTAAAATTAGAGTTTTTCTAGGCTGGATAATAGAGGATATTGCATGTGAAAAGCACGAAGGCTCTTTCTGGGAAAATAAAAATAGTCTATATCTTGATTCAAGTGGGGGTTACATGGATGTATATATTTATTATAAGTCTTTGACCCATTTAAATTTGTAAATTTTATTTCATGTATGTTAACTCTCAACAAAATGGGATTCATTTGTAAAGTTTATATTTCTCAGAATTTTGAGGTGGAGCAGGGCCATCAAGCACATTTTTCAACATAACATGATACATATACATACACACTATTGTTTTTTACTCTATTTAGAAGTGTCTGGTTATTTTGCTCGGTTAAATCCGGATGCTGATATAACTAAACATGTGTCTCATTAATGTAGTGGGCTGAGCTGAGGATTAAAATTTAGATAATGCCCAGCAAAAATTCCAATGCACCTCAAAATTTAAGGAGTACCTGGATTTTTGTCTACAAAGTTAAAGAATTAAACTCATAGACAACCAGATATTAAGGTATAGTGGGAGACTTTCAGGGAACATGGGAGCTACAGAGTTCTCCAGCCACCAGTGTGGGGAGAACATGTGGGAGAGGTTTTAGCCAAAATCTATGCTGTTTAAACAGGCAGGAAAAGAAAAGATAACAGAGGGCTCCCATCATGAGGAAAAAGGTTCAAGTGTGGAGATCTTGAGTCCCCTCCCCCATCCCTTAGGCTTGGGTGAGGAGCCTTACCTGGTTAATGAAAGTCCTCCTTCTAGGACACTATGTGGAAGAGAGACTGGGCTTTGTTTTAGGTAAGTTTTTAAGAATTGGGGAATTTGGGATAACAACTCATTGTTTGTCCACTAAATAATGTAACTCATTATGGATAATATATATTTTTTTAAAAAAAACTTCCACCGGGTAAGTTAGAGAGATAGCTGATTGGTCTATACCTGACTGTGATGGCTAAATTTTGATGTCAACTTGACCTTTCAAATAATCTTGGGTGGGTCTCTGAGGATGTTCACAGGAAGGCAGCCTCTCAGTAGGCAGGATGTAAGGAAGCTCAGGAGAGCTAGAAGTGAATATCCTTTCCTTTGTGGGCAGTGCAGGAAGGAAATTCCAGAGACTCAGGAAGCCATTAAGTCTGGGGAAGGGTTGCAAGACCCCACCCGAAGCCTATATAAAGGAGAAGAAATTCTCTTTGGCCCTCCTGCCTGTTTGCTGTTCCGTGTGTATGGTGCTGGTGATGGGCTTCTCTCTCTGCTCGGACCTGTGAAAGAGAACCAGCCTCTTTCACTTTTATGGGACTTCTTCTGGATCTGTAGCTTGAATAAATCATTTCCTCCCATAAACTGTGCCTGGTTTGAAGATTCATCCCAGCATTGTGTGGCTGACTATGACACTTACCAGTTTTTAGCATCTAGGTTTGAGCTCTGCCTAGAGACACCTCCCACTCAAGGTGGAGGGAGGGTCTATGGAGCTTGTCTGAAACTTTCACAGTACTTCCTCTGAACATAGCCTCTCTTTGCTCTTCCCATCACAGAAGTTCAGTGAGCTAAATCCCAGGGGGCATGACTTTTAAAGTTATGCCAACCTTTAGTGTCACTTCTACCCATTTGAAGTGTCAGGAAACACCACCACTTGCCACATGGATGATGTTCACACACCACATGAGGTACCACTGAGAGCTGTTACTCCCTGCAGCAAATCAGAGCTTCTAGGCTTGGTAAGTCTAGCTGTCTGTTTTTCAGTTATTTATTGCTGCTGAATAAACTGCCTCAAAACATAGGGCTTAAGACAGCAGTGAGTTATTTTTCTCATGGCTCTGTGGGTTGGCTGAACTTAGTTGGGCCCTTTCCACTGGTGTTGCCTGGGGTCAACCATGTGGCTGCGTTCAGCTAGGAGCTCAGCAAGGGACGGAACACCCAAGATCATGGACTCACATACTTGGCACCTCAGCTAGATCGGCTGGAATGGCTGAGAATTGACTGGGCCTCTCTCATTCTACATGCACTAGTCAATCTAGGTACCAAAGCCATGTCAACAGAAGTTCCAGGTCCTATAAGGCCTGCCATCAGAAGCCACAGAAAATCACTTCCATCAAACTGCACTGGTCAGAGCAGTCACAAGATTCATCTGTAAATCAAGAGGTGGAGAATCCGATTGTATCTGATGGGAAGTATGCCATGCGTGTAAGGCGTGGGAAGCACTGTTGAAGGTCATCTTTCTCAACAAACCTACCACATGCTGACTTTCATTTCTTCTGCCCATTATAAATAAGCTCAAGGTCATTTGGCCAGAACAAACAAATGTCGGCTTCAAAAATGAGTTATTTATTTGTTCATGTATGTATTCACTCAAATAGTATTAAGAACCTAGGCACCTGGTGTGGTGGGCATACCACACAAAACCTCCCATAAATCAGTTCTGTTGATCTGGAGGCTTAATGAGGTCAACCATCCTTTCATCAAATCAGAGGAAGAGTTCCCATCTACCTACATTTGAGGAACCATAGAACTCTTTGAAGACCTTATATTCCCTTAGCCAGACATTAGTTCTTTTTATCTTTTCAGAGAAGACAAGGAACAGAATAAATAAAGTACAGACTAATTCATGTACAGGGAAACTAAGGCAAGATTCCATTTTGGTCATTTATTCAGCCCATTCTGTAGAAATAAGGGCTTGCTATCTGCTCCATCTCTGCTATAGAGAAACACTCCTTTTATATACCTTCTCTTTAAGCTCAATGAAGTTTCAGCCAATCCCACCCCCATCTTGTTGGTGCAAGCTGAAAGTCATAACTCCAGTTGACTTACTCCCAAGGAAAATTAGGACTGGGAATAAGAAGGAAGCCTCCTAAAAGAAGGCAGGGTCTCACTCTAGCCCAGGCTGACCTGGAATTCACTATGTAGTCTCAAGGTGACCTCAAACTCACAGTGATCCTACCTCTGCCTCCTGAGTATTGGGATTAAAGATTTTTTTTTATTTATTTATTTATTTATTTATTTATTTATTTATTTATTTATTTATTTATTTATTTATTTTGCTAGGGGTTCTGGCTGTTCTGAGTCACTGTTGACAATGTCTGCCATTTCTCTTCCATCTGCTTGGTTCCTTTGAAACAGGTATACCAGTGAATCACAAACGGGTGTCAGAATTTGACAACAGCCTGCTGTGTTACCTCTTCAAGAGGCATGGTGTTCTGATTCTCAGCAAATGTTCTCCAAGTCCTGAAGCTCTAAGAAAAGCAAGCAGAGGTAGAAAAAGCTACTACCAAGCTCTCATTCCAGAATTCTGCTAGTCTTGGGATTTTATCTGCACATCAAATATATTTGGCTATTGCAAAAACTCCACTTAGTTTCTTCTGGAAACCTTTTTTTTTTTTTAATGCTTGGTCAATTGATGTCAAGAGACACATCAGAAGAGAGCACTTAAGTCCTTGTGGAAGCAGGCCACTGAAACACCCTCATTTGTTTGAGTCAAAGGCCTCTCTACTGAATGCTGGGTTCTTGGAATTGAGCAAATCCAAGAGCTTAAGGGGGATGAGGTTAAGGTCACTGCAAGGCTGGGATTCAGCTAACTGCTGGTGTGTGGGTTTCTTTTAACGATGTGTAGTAGAGTAATGAACAGAACATGCTATATTTTGGAAAATGAATGAAGCCCAGTACTGGGAGACTCCTGGGTGGAGAGTGTTACCCCTCTCCTATGACTGAAATGGGACCTCTGAGGCTTCTCGTGGAAATTATAATGTTTGTGGATTCGAAAATAGAGACACAGCCAAATCTTAGGAACTGAATGAGAATGACTCATTTGGGTTAGGTACCTCACAGGCCATATAAACAACTTCTTGGGCATTACAGGACTGGAAATGTCCTTAGGTGAGCTCTGACAGTTTGGTTTCAAATTTCGGTGATTGTGGCAGAATTCACTTCTCTGGATCTTTGTTTCTTAATGTAACACCAATAGTCTGCCTGGTTCATAGTCCGTAGGTAAGATTCCATTTTGGTCATTTATGCAACCCATTCTAGAGAAATAAGAGATTGCTATCTGCTCCATCTCTGGTATTCAGAAATACTCCTTCTATATACTCACTTTATATGCTCACTAGCATTTAAGTATCCTCATATTCACCATGACGCATGAGTATTCACGTGTGTTCTAAGTGCCATGCTCACTGACCGTAGGAGAAGCTGGATGGTCCAGCAATGATGCCACCATGGCAACTTCTTCTCACTGAAATCAATCATGGTAATAGCTGATTTCATAGAACCACTAAATCATGTTGCCCAGGTTTGGTGTCTCCATGTATATGCATCAACCAGTGAAAGGGAAAAGCCCTGCACCACTTAGACAGGATGAATGCAGCCCCATCTCTCATACTGAGCTCTGGGAATAAAGATTTTAGGGAACAATCTATAGTATGCTCAAATCTTCAAAGGCTACTCCTTTTCCACAAGCCCTTCTGGGGTTTCATTTACAAGTGCAACACTTGCCCTCCTCTTGCTGCCTCTCTCTGGAGTGGCAGCTCTGCATATTCCAAGCATGAGCCTTGTGTGTTCCTGCTAGATGGCCCAGTTCTTGAGCTTCGTGAGTCTTCTGTATTTTTTGGATGGCGGCTCAGTCAGAAGCATGTGTATTTTCACGGAAGGGTATAAAAGTAGATAAACACTGTAAAGCATCAAACACAAACCCGTAGGTTGAAGCAGCATAAGCTCCCCAGGGTCCCTGCAGAGGTATTGAAGGAAAAGCAGGATCTAACCTCGAGAGAACTCAGGCAAAGCTGAGGGCTTGACGTTATTCATTCACTCTGACAAATGGTAGGCATTTTCAGGAGAGACTCAAAGACATACTTAGCACCATTGATACTGATCCTCTGGGCAAGTTTCTCAGTCCATGGAATGTCCCATCTCTCCTTCTGGATGAAGAAAAGGATGAATATTCCTGTCAATGGGAAACTCCAGAGTAGTAAGCATGGCCGTGTGAGGCAATAAGAGATAAAAATATGTTGGGCAACTACTTGCTTATTACACAATAAAATATATTTTGCAATTTAAACATTTTATTAGGAATATTTTAGTTATATAATTACAATGCCTCTTTTCCCAGATATGTATCATTCCTTAACCATTTAGATTGCCAACTTTATTTCTTGCCTATATTTGTGACCAGATCTCCTCTATATATTAGGGATAAAATAAGAAGCTCCTTGGTATCACAAAATTTGATGAAAATGATAAATAATAAAAACCTAACAAGTTAATACATACTTGATTTCAGTTAACACAATGAAATAAAAGGAGATGAGCTAAGGGAGCCACAGGTATTCCAGGGAATAGTCAGGGGAGCCCAAATGGAGCTCCCCTTCCTTGCATCAGCCCAGGTGTAGTAGTGACACATGCCTGTAATCCCAGCGCTCAGAAGGCTGAGACAGGAGGATCAGGAGTTTAATGCCAGCCTTGGCTACATAGTGACACTCTGTCTCAAGATGTGTTCATACAGGTGCTGTGGAGACAGCTCAGTGAGCAAAGTGATTGCCTTCATACTCATTCTGAGAACCTATGTAAAATGCCAGACGTGTGGTATTTACCTGTAATCCCAGTGCTAGGGAAGCAGAGAGAGGTAGATCTGTGGAGCTATCTGGTGAGCCAGTCTAGCCTAGTTGATGAGCTCAAGGCCAAGGAGAAACCCTGTCTCAAAAGGATGTGGAGGGCTGGAGAGATGGCTCAGCGGTTAAGGCACTTACCTCCAGTGCCTAAGGCCCTGGGTTCAATTCCCCAGGACCCACATAAGCCAGAACCACAAGGCAGTGGCCCTAGTGCTCTCTCAATCTCTCTATCTCTATTTCTCTCTCTCTCTTTCTCTCTCTCTCTGTCTTTGCTTAAAAATGAATAAATAAAATATTTTTATAAAGGATGTGGAGGTCATTCCTGAGGATGCCATCCAAGGCTGTCCTCTGGCCTCCACATACAAACATACATACACATATATCACACACATGAAAATACACACATACATGGATGTGTGTATATATATGTACACAGACACACATATATATACGTGTGTGTGTGTGTGTGTGTGTGTGTGTGTGTGTGTGTGTGTGTGGTCAGAAATGAAAAGCAGTGATGGCCTTCCTGAGGACTGGATCTTTGTTATCCTACGTTTCTCTCAGCCCCATGACAAACTTT
Organism: Zapus hudsonius; assembly: GCA_004024765.1. Taxonomy (NCBI): domain Eukaryota; kingdom Metazoa; phylum Chordata; class Mammalia; order Rodentia; family Dipodidae; genus Zapus; species Zapus hudsonius. The sequence goes on from PVHP010033748.1 coordinate 7,025, forward strand.
CTTTCTTTTGATCTTCATGAAAGTCATTGTCCCCCAAGTAGCTCAAGAACTAGTCAGAAGGAAACAGTGAGGGCACATTAAAGGGTTTGCCATTCCTCGATTTACAGTCAGTATAAACAGACTGCTTTAAAAGGGAACCCAACAGACCCAAAAAGGTAGAAAAATAGAGAAGCTAAAAATAAATGACTAAAAGAGAAACGTTCCTGTAATTTTAGGTTTAAAATACAAGGCTGAGTAATCAAGGAAAGTATTTTTACTGCCTTGTCAATATTTTTGCTGGAAACTCAGCTAAATAGCCCGTCTTTAGATCTGGAGTGTGCGTGCCTAATAGGTTTACATGTCTCTGACCACACAATAACTCCAGCCTCAAGAAATAGAGCAAACAGGAACTCTGTGGTTTTAGCTTTCCCCACAAATAAATAAATATGTGGGTGTCTATTTAAAAAAAAAACAGGTTCAGGGTATAGAATGGACTTCTGGGTCCCTTTGAGAGGTGTCCCCTTCTCCTGGAATCCTTAATCTCTGCTTGCCTGGGGTGATCAGTTCATATTTTGTGTTTTCTTTGCATACTCTTCCGATTTAGTACTGAATGTCCAAAAGCCATGCCAGAAAACCCAAGAGCGCTTGTCCATTTTCTTAAGTTGATTCTTCCTTCATTTACCTTGTTGATAAAAAGTCCACTGGCTTCCGTCTCTTCTGAATGTTTGGCCAGGAGAAACAGGGGGTCAAAATACTGAACAGTGTTCAAAAGGGAAAACACTATCTTGGTCACTAAGTATATATAATCACACTTCTAGCTGTCCCCGGGTCTTCTAAGGTATTTGTACAAAGTCCTGCTGCTCAAATCAGGACAGCATGTGGTTTTAGTAGGCCAGTGGCTCAGCCACTAAGTAGGACTCGCTTCTAGTGGCTGATTCATTAGGTCCCAGTGATCCTTGAGTTTGGTGTAGATCCATCACTTAGCTGGTGGGCATCCCTCCTTCCAACACACATACACCTCGTAGGTCTGTGATTACTTAATGCTGGGGGGCTGGTAGGTGCTGGGAATTGTCAGAGGAAACAACCAGCACATCAGATATTCATATATCACCCTGAAGGCCAAGGATGCGATGTGTGCTTTCCTGTCAGGCATGACTAATGGGGCCTCAGCCTGGACCTGGCCACTGTGCAGCCAGCTGAGCTAACAGAAAGGAAGGTTCCTTCCCTTTGCCAAAAAGCTCTGATGTAGACCGACATCTCCATTTATCTGATAGCTTCTGGCTGAAAAGATTTGAAAGATCACTTGGACACTGGAAGCTCATAATTTTACCCCTTAGGGGGAAAATATTTCCTATAAGGAAAAAAAATGTTACTCTTCCAAATTACTTGGCAACTTTACTTCATCGAGATGCCAAAACTTTAGTCCAAAATTAAAAAAATAAAGTAAAATAAAATAAAACAGCCATCTTCAGGCAACTAAAAGCAAATAGAGAATGCATTCAAAGAAATTATATAGGTTAAAAATATCAAATGTTTTAAAAGATATTAGCTAAATCTTTTATTGATGGATCCAATAGAGTGTACATAGAACAGTTGGCATATCCTAAAAACTTCCACACAGAGACCAATATCAAAGAGACAAGATGGGCTGGGAAGATGACTCAGGGGGTAAAGTGCTTGTCTTGCAAGCATGAAGACATGAGTTCTATATCCAGCACTTACATCAAGCCAGGTTTGATGGTATGTAGCTGTAATCCCAGCACTGGGGAGATGGAGACAGGGAATCCCTGGGTTCACTGGTTAACAAGCCAGCTGAACGGGTGAGCTCCAGGTTCAGTGAGAGATGCTGCCTCAAAAATAAAGTGGAGAGTGACTGAGGAAGACAGCCAACCTTGACCTCTCACCTTCACATACTTACATGTACATGCACACCTGCATACATATATGAGCCCACACCCATATGGACCTGAATTCATACCACATATATACACACAGAGAGAAAAAAAGCATATGGCACCCACTTGTATAAAATTGCTTGATATTTTGAACAGAGTAAAATGTGGGTTAAAATGAATAAATAAATAAATAGTTTTATTGTTTTTTTTTCTGTCATGTTGATGCAGTCTTGTCTTACTTAGTTCTTGACTGGAGCTATCTGGGCTGGCTGCACTGTATACAGGTCTGTTCCCACCATCTGACATGCCCATTGGCATGTGTTCCTCTAGGAAGACAGTAAACAGTAAGCAGACTAACAAAAGAACATTTTTTCCCAGAGTCTTGGGTCTGGTCCTGTTTATCTTTTGACAACAACGGAAACAGATGTATTTTTTGTGCTTGCTACTTCCCAGATGGGTCACTCTGAGATGCTGTCTAGTGCTCAGAGCCATTGCTGGTGTTTAGAGTGGAGAAGTCTTTGCCAAGTTAGCAACTTGACTCATTGCAATTTCTGAATGCCGAGTCCACCCATCTCTGTAGATGCTTCATGAGGATTCACTTGGAGTCCTGTTGTGGTGTGCTGTGCTCATGACTCCCAGCACTGAGGATGGGGCTTCTGTAAACTTGGGCTGAGCATAAAGATGAGCCTCAGCATCAGTGATGGATGAAATTGATCACACCAACATCACTGAATCAGAACTGATCCCAGGCCCTTCATGAGCCTCGAGGCCATGGAAAGGGTGAATTTCCCTTGTTATGGGAAAAACTGAGCCAGACACAGGTACAAGTAAGCAATCCCTGACTCAACCATAAAGACACTACTGGAGAAGCCTTTTGGGAGAGGAGTGTATTCATTTCCCCTAGAGGATAGCATCCTTTCACTTACTGTACCTTAACAGAAAGTCATGAATCTTACATGTATCTCTCTCTGTACCAAAAGTGTGAGCCATAGAAATAACCAAAGGACTTTTCCATCTGAAGATGTATTCAACCCTCATAACAAAAGCAAAAGATCTATTTGTTTTCCAATTGCACACAAAACATTCAGCAAAACAGGTCACAAAATTCAAAATAATGAAAACCAAGCAGAGCATTTCCTAGATCATCAATAACAGAATGATACTTCTTAAGTCTCCCAAATACTTGCAAATTAAAGAAAATGCTTAAAAATATCCCATGATTCACAGAGAAGGCTTTAAAAGACTTTAAGCAATGAAGACCATTCAATTATAATATAACCAAATTTATTGGATGCTGGTAATAAAGTCATTATATTATACAGGCATAAGGAATAAAGAGATACCACTTCTGACCTCTCGGACACTAAAGGAATAATATGGGGATGCTGAAAATAATTTTAGCCAATAATTCAACAGTTTGCAGAAAATAGATGAATTGCTTAAAGATACAAACTACCGAAACTCATCCAAGAAGACATAACTGGGATGTTCTAGCTGCATCCCAGAATTTGAATCTGTAGATAAAACCCTGAACTCAGGGCTCTTGAATACGAGTGCTGGCTGCACATGCATGAGCATATGTGTTTGATCCCCACCATCCATGTAAAAAGCCTAGCATGGCCTCACCTGCCTATAAACCCCAGCATTGAAGGGCCGGAGACAGGATCTGCTGGGCTTCTGAGATCCAGGTTTAGTAGAAGATTGTCTCAGAGAAATAAGGGGGAAGAGTCATAGAGGATACAAAATGTCCTTTGAGCTCCACACAAGTACACACACATACACACACTACACACACATGCACACATACACACACACACACAAGAGCAACCTTAACAGAAAGAAATCTTCAAATCTAGTTTATAGAATTTATAAACTTATCAAACATTTCAAAATACTGCTGATCCTTTGGAAAACAAAGAAAGACTCCCCAACAAATTTTGTGTTATCAAAATCAAAGTTATTACAAGAAAAAGATAGGTCAGTGACTATAGACACGGAAGTCCTCAAGAAACATTAATAACAAAATTCAGAAAGAAATAAAAGAATATTTCATGAACAAATAGTTTTTAATCTTAAGAATATAGGGATGGTTCAGCATTTAAGAATCACTCAGTGTAATTCACTCCAGTCACACCCCATTTTATTCCATTTTGCTGTGTAGCACTTTGACAGTACTGCAGTTTTTACACACTAAAGATGTGTAAAAGATGTGGAGACCCTTTGTCACACAACCCTGTTGGTGGCACTTTTCCAACAGCATTTTCTCACTTGGTGTCTCTGTCCCATCATAAAAATGTTTACCATGTTCCTAACATTTCTTCGGCCATCTATTGTAGTGATTTTAACAGATGATCATTGATGGTAAGGTTACAATTGTTATAAGGCACCCAGAGAAGCACTCACACAAGATGTAGTTATATAAATGTTGTTTGGATTTTCACTCCACCTACAGCTTGGTGCCCTCCCGCCAGCACCACCTTGTTCCTTTCTCCTCAGACTTTTTGAGTCTCTGAAGTTAAACTACTTAATAACCAACCCTACAATAGCCTCTGAGTTCAAGTGGATGGAAGAATCTCATTTCTCTCACTTGAAATTGAAGACTAGAAATGATTAAGGCTAGTGTGTAAGAAACCCCAACTGCCCAGACATGCTGAAAGCTAGACATCTTGTTCCAGTCAGCCTGCAGCAAAGGCAAAGTTCTTAAAGAAAATTAGAGGAGCTGAAATGCTAACAACCACTTTGTCACTGATCAGAGTGGCATTGACCAAATGGAACCAACCTGTCATGGTTTGATCCGGGTGTCCCCCACAAACAAATGAATGTGTTCTCAGTGATCGATCCTCAGCTGATGGCAGTTCAGAAATTACAACCTCTGTAGAGCTGTGTTGTTGGGGGCAGGCTTATGGGGTTATAAACCAGCTTCCCCTTGCCAGTTTTGGCACACCTTCCTGCCACTGTTTGCAGTGCTGTGGCAGAGGTGATGTCCACCCTTCTGCTTGTGCCATCATTTTCCCTGCCAGGATGGAGTCTCTCCTCAAGTCTGTAAGCCAAATAAACCCATTCCTCCACAAGCCGCTTTTGTTTGGTTCTTTCTGCGCAGCAACTAGAAAGCTGACCACAATACAACCCAAGAAAAATGACTCCAGTTCTGGAAGACGTTCTGCTCTGGGTTTATGACGTCAAACATGATCGAATGCTCCAGAGAAATATTTCATGAGAGGAAGAGTCAATCAATGTGGCAAGCCTCCCAGGCTTCTTACTTTAAGAAATTCCCTCTGGAACCCCAGCCTTCAGCAGCTATAGACATGAATCAAGACCTTCCATCAGCAAAATGATTATGGCTCACCAAATATCATTGGGATTTTCAGCAACAAAGTATTTGAAACTAAGACTTATACAGTCTGCCTCAAGCATGAAGATACAATGCTATTTTATACACTTAAAAACTATTGTTTAAACGTCACCCAAAGTGAACCACTTTTAGCCAGGTTCAACCTCCAAAGGGATCCATGACCTTCACAAACTTTGCCACCAGCTGGAGACCAAGTTTTCAAATACACAAGCCAATGGGAGACATTTCACATTCAACCCATGACAAATGTCAACACATAAAAACAGATTGTATTTTTAGTTCTTAACAACAGGGAGAATTTCAAGGTAAAAGAAATGTTGATATCAACTTAAGATGTAAATCTCAGATATAAGCTAAAATGTGTAAGATATACAGAACCAATACACAAAGCACTGGTCAAAGTGCTTTATATTATAACACAATTTCAATAAATGGAGAGGTACAACTTTTTATAAATTTGAGTCAATATCACTATACTTACTATAACTTCTCTCAAGATTAATCTCTGGATCTAATGTAATCCTGGTGACCTATTACAGGTACTATTAAGCCAATTCTAAAATATATTCTTACAGAAAGGCAAAAAGTAGAATAGCAGAAACGCTTAAAAAAGAAAAACTGGGACCGAGAAAATGATTCAGTCAGTAAAGTGCTGACCTTACAAGAATAAGGACTTGAGTTTGATTCCCATTTTTACATGTAAAATTGCCAGGCATGGTGGCACATGTCTGTAATACTAGGGAAATGGAGGCAGGAGGATCCCTGGATTTTACTGACCAGCCAATATAGTCTTACAGGTTAGCTCTTTGCCAATGAGAAACCCTGTCTCAAAAAAGGTAGACAGGATTCCTGAGAAATCACTCCTGAGGCTGTCCTGTGACCACCACACACAAGTGCTCAGACATACACAGCACCTGCACACCCATGAATATGCACACACATGGAACTAAATTCAAACTCTTTATTCAGTATTCAGACTTCTATCAAGGCTCGCTGCAAACCCAGACACAAATCCTCAATGACAATATCAGAAATCCAGCCCACTGATATATTAAAATGTTAATATAACAAAATCAAGTGTTGTTTGTCTCAGAAATGCAAAATAAGTTTCCAACAGTTGAAACAGCTCCTCAAGTGCACAGCATCTCATGGGTTGAAATCAAAGCACACATTTCTGAAAACTCTGAGGAACAATCTATCTACAAGATTGCAGGGCTGCTAGCAGAATGCAGCCCCTGACAGCTGAGAAACTCAGTCTTCCTTTGCCTTCTGGCTTCTAGAATCCAGCTGAAATCCTTCTCAGATGGGCCTCTTCATCTTCCAACTAGCAAAGCATGTCAGTCCTCAATACTCCAATCTTTTGGAATTGCTCTTTTTCTACAAGCTGGAGAAAATACTCTACTTTTAAAGAGCTCTGGAAAATACTATTTTGTCTGAAGACTTCAGGACTAAATATACAAAAATGAACTGTACAAAATCATTGTACTCTAGTTACTAAATTAGATTAGATCTACACACAAAACCTCTCTCTGAATAAACCTGGAACTCAGCATATTTGGAATAATCTGAGTGACTTTTGCATAACCCTCTCTACCCTGTAGACCAACATGGGATCCGGGTGTTTATTTTATCAGTCACAGGCCAGGGATTAGAATGGTCCGTGTTAGAGTTATGCCCACCCCATGATACTTAGGCAAAAGAAAGAATCCTAATCTACACTTTAAACTTTGCACAAAAATCAGAAAGATAAGAAAGAAAGAAAGAAAGAAAGAAAGAGAGAGAGAGAGAGAGAGAAAGAAAGAAAGAAAGAAAGAAAGAAAGAAAGAAAGAAAGAAAGAAAGAAAGAAAGAGAGAAATAAAGATGGAAGGAAAGAAAGAAATTGATAAATAAATAAATAAATAAATAAATAAAATCACTGTCCCAAATAATACCTACAATGACAAACCTTCTTTTATTTTTCTTAAAGAGAAATGAGCTAGGCAATGAGTTTTACATATTATACAAAAAGCACAATTTATTTAGTCATGGGCTTTTAATTGACAACTGTTATACTGTTAGGAAACACAACACAGTTGAGTGAATAAATAACACATGAGGGAAATAGTTGAAAGTCGCCTTTCTGACAAAGGATTTTTTAAATTATTTAAAATAATTCTTTAAGCTCTGTAGAAAAAAAGAACCTAACAAAGTGTGCAAAAATTATAAATATTCACTTACCCAGAGCAGACATATGAAGGGTAAAAAATATTATTAATTAATCATGAAATTTAAAGTTAATAAAAGCTACAATTAGATATGACAATGAAACTGTAAGAACGGCTATTTTTAAATGAATGACAGTGTTGAATATTAGTAAGGAAATAAAGCAACTAGAACTTTCATGTATTGCTGATGAGAATATTAAATAGTACCTTCAATGTACTGTTTTGACAGATTCCTAGTATATTAGACATGAATTTTCTGTAACCCAGGTCTGCATAAAATGAAAAATATGTAAATGCCTATAGGAGATTTACACATGATCACTCTATACTCCAAATAGCCCTCATATCTTTCAACGAATGTGTAAACAACATAATATACAGTCACATACAAACTGCTACTCCATATTGAGAAGAAGCAAAGTTCTCATTCCTGCAACCACATGGATGAATTGTCAGATGCACATGGAGAAAAAACAGATGTAAGTTGCTTCTAGGAAAATCTGTGTAATTCCATTAATAACCATTCTGGATGATAGAAAATCCTAGGAAGAGAAAATAAACTAGTGGTTTTCTGAGGTAGAGAATGTGACGTGGGGTTGATTAGACCAAGGCAACAGAGATAAATTTAAGGTTTGATGAAGCTGTTTTGTATGATGACTATGATGGCAAATATGGAACTAATGTTTTGTAAGAGCTTGTAGAACTGTATCCCACAAAGAACAGACTGTACTACATGTAAATTTTAAAACATCAAGCAAGGGAAAAATCTAAAATAGAACACAAACTTAATGAATGAGCATAATTATTACAAATGGATAGCAGAATTCCACTAAAATGCTTGGAAAGTAAGAAACTAACCCGAATTAATTTGGAAAACAGTATTTTGATTGGCTACCATAGGACCAAAAGACAAAAAGAACTATACAACATTGGACTGAAATAAGTAAATTTACTTCTCTCAAGGGAGTGAGTCAGAAATTCTGAAACTACTTTGTGTTTGTACTGTGGTCGAACAGATAAATAAACACATTGGAGATAATGAGAGCCAGAATTCCCACTGTGGGAAAAAGAAGTTACAAATAAGGAAAGAAGGAAGGTGGTAATGTGCACTGTTGTGTTGGATTCAAATTAGAAGAGCCAGTATCAATTCATGTTTTTTTTTAAATACAAATAAACAGATGCAGAAATAAATGTGTGCACATGCATGATTTACTCTATATGTATGTTTCCTAATTTTCTCCACTTGGAAGGGCTGGAACTAATTACACACCTGTAACAATAAGGATTTTTAGCACTTAAATATGAGTTTTAAAATACAGTTCTCTGGTAAAATGGAAAAAGTTGAAGAAGTGGTTGATCCCAGGGAGTCTTGGAGAGGTGGCTAGTTCCAGAGATCCTTGGAAGGTGGTTGATTCCAGGGATCCTAGGAGAGGTGGTTAGTTCCAGAGATCCTTGGAGAGGTATGGATTGTAGGTCTGTCAGGGACAACACAAGAATTAATGTTGAGCACATATGTTGTCAGACATAAAGAAATGGTTCCTAACGATAGAGGTATGTCAAAGGGATCAAGAACTGTGATCAAGTTCATCATCAACTTGATCTGTGTGATAATCCATAGTAATCTTGGGCGGGTCTCTGAGCTTGCCTGCAGGAAGGATTGACAAAATCTTTTTGGGATTTTGCAGAGGGAGGATGTCCCTAGTCCAGAGTGAGCCCTTCCCTGCAGTGGGTGGGCCTTCCACGGGGTCTAAATATAAGGAAGCTTGAGGGGAAGGAAACCCTTTTCCTTCCTCCCCTGGGATGCTGGTACTTGTTTGTGACTTGCACTGACATCCTGCTCTCCTACCCTTCCTGGACATCGGAACCCAGTTTCCTGGGCTTCACATTGTGGACTGAAGAGCAGTTGCTCCCCAGGGAGCCATCAGGCCTTCTGGACTGGATTGGGACTGCTGTGGCCTCCAGCCATGTGGACTGAACAGCTACTGGTTTCTTCACCTGTGGGACTGCAGACTGCTATTGTTGGACTGTCGTAAACTACCTCAATAAATTCCCTTTTACTAAAATCCATCCTATCAACTGTTTCCTCTAGAGAACCCTGACTACTACAAGAACCAACTCAAAAGACCCTCCATAGAATAGCTTAAGTAACAGAATACATAAGAAATGTATTATAACATATATTTTTACAAATATCCATGATTCTGTATTGATGCTGATAGGTAATTGAATAAACATATATGGAAGAGTGCCTTCCTGTCTTCTTGACAGAAAGACTTCAATAAATAAAATGGAAGCATGAAAATCATCAGTAGGTATAGCAACTAAAGCTAAAATTACTTGGTGAACATTGGTGAAGTGAAATACAATATTGTAAAATCTCTAAGATTACAACAGAAAATGCCATAACTTTAGAATTGAGAAACCCATTATATATGACCTGAAACTATGTATGTATGAATATAAGATGATTAATAGTAGTACTAGAAAACATATTTAGTATATATATATATATATATATATATATATATATATATATATATATATATATATATATAATCTCCCCATAGGGAGCACAGATAATGATCACTTCTCTAGCATTCTCTAGCATTCTAGTTGAAATTATATAACCTCAATGTAATCATGAGAAAACATAATGTTAACCAAAATATAAAAACATATACAAAAAGCAGGCTGGAGAGATGGCTCAGAGGTTAAAGGTGTTTGCTTGCAAAGCTTGCTTGCTGACAGCCAGGGTTCAATTCCCCAGTACCCATGTAAAGCCAGTTGCACCAAGTGGTGCAAATGTCTGCAGTTCACTTGCAGTCACAGAAAACAGTGGCATGCCCATATTCTCTCCCCCCTCCCTTTCTTTCTGTCTCTGTGTGTCTCTCTCTCTATGAAATAAATAAATATTTTTAAAAAGAAAAATATATAAAAATTACTAACCTTGTGTTGGTTAGGTTTTGTTGTCAACTTGATCTTTTTAATTATCTTGGATGGGTCTCTGAGGATGTTTTTCAGTAAGGCTTCCTCTCAGCAAGGGGCAGGATGTAAAGAAGCTCAAAGAAGCTAGAAGTAAACCTCCTTTCCTGTGTGGGAAATGGAGGAAGGAAATTCCAGAGACTCAGGAAGCCCTTAAGTCTGGGGAAGGGTTGCAAGACCCCACCCTAAGGCTATATAAAGGGGAAGAAATTCTCTCCTTGTCCCTCCTGCCTGTTTTCTATTGTGTATACGGTGTTGGTGATGGGTTTTTCTCTCTGCTCAAACCCATGAAAGAGGGCCAGCCTCTTTCGCTGTTACAGAACTTCCCCTCAATCTATAGTTTAAATAAATACTTTCCTTCCCCAAATTGTGCCTGGTTTGAAGATTCATCCCAGCTGCCAGTGGCTGACTATGACACTTCTTCGAAAGGGTCAAGGTCACAAAAGATGGGGAAAAAAACTGAAGAATTAGAACAGGTGATAAGACTAAGGAGGTATGACAAGAAAATGCAAAGTAGCCTCCTGGACTGGATCCTGTTATAGGAAGAAAAAGACATTAAATACAAAATTAGTGAAATCTCAACCAAAGCTTCCAAATTGATGGTATACTACTGTGTTGGTGTTAATTTCTTAAGTTTGATTATTTTATCACAAATGTACTAAATGATACCCACTTTAGAAGCTGATAAAACTATTAGAGAACTCTGAATTCTTACAACATTTTTGCTGGACATTAATTATTGGCTCTGCTACTGAGGTCACTGAGAGCTAAGGGTTAACAAAGGTGTATGAGGAGGTAAAACCCCGGTGATCCAGTTGGCGTTTCCCAGCTCCACCCACCCTAGCTCCCACCCCCATGGGCTGGCCACCGAAACCAGCATCCCCCATCTCAGCAGGACTGGCATTCAGCAAAACTTCCTTGTACTATCCCCACACCATGGCTAGAATCACTATTTCCTGCCACTTAGGACCCCCAATGAGGTGTTCTCAGGTTGTCCCCACCCACCTGTCCCACCCACCTATCCCTATGCAGGCTGCCAACTCCCCACCCCCACCAACCAATCACCTTGTCCCTTCCCCATTTTCCCATGCCCTGTACCCCCTTTTCCCCAAGTTAGAGTAGGTCCCAGAATGTAATAAAGAACCACGTGGATTAACAATACGCATCTGCTCGCCTCTGTGCCCCTCCGGATCCCCCTGCGCCTTTTCTACCAGCCCTGTGGGCCCCAGCCCTGAGATAGCGGACAGAGGACAGCTCCCCCAGCTCCCTGCTCCCAGTTCCCACTTTTCTCTCTGCGTTTTCCCTCCACCCAGGCCCAAGGTGCCTGTGGAGGTGAGAACCACACATTTTGGTGAAGGTAACAGCAATTTTGTGTTGCTATGACCAAAACATGACAGAAAGAACTTAGAAAAATTTATTGTGATTCATGATTTTAGGGGAGTTCAGTCCAGTAGTGGGGATGAAGGGGCAACAGCTTTGTCTGTTTCTATGGGATGATGAGGGGTAGACTGTTCACATCATGATGGATCAGGAAACATGTGAATCAACAAAGAGGGACTGGGCTCTCACCTTCAAAAGCCCACTGTTAGTGACCTACTTCCAACAGCTAGACCCAGGAGGGTCTAAAGTTTTCACAGCATCCTAAGGCTGGACCACCAGCTAGGGAACAGAATGGATATTTAAAATATGAACCTGTTTGGGGGGAGACGTTTCAATTTCAAACCATTATAATAAGCCAAAAATATTTTTAAATAAAGAGTAGAAGAGGGAATTCTGACATTGATTCTTGCTCGTATGGCTAACTGAATAAATGTGGTACTCTGCTAATGAGGCATGGAGGAAGTAGGGTTTTGCTGAGTCTGGCAGGCTTCTGGGACAGTCTCCTTCTGAAGGAAGTTGAGGCAAATTCCGGGGGCCCCTGTAAATCTTAGCAATCCTGAAAACTCCAAAGCCCCTAGGCAGGCCACAAGATAAGATAAGCAGATCAAAGCCTAACTTATTCTAACTGC
>PVHP010033749.1:0-19469 GCA_004024765.1 Zapus hudsonius
TGAAGGCTGCAGCCATAGCAGACTCTACACACTCAGGAGTAGAAGTAAAAAATGAGAGAGAACATCACCCCACACTCCACAGAGCGAGCAGCACCTTACTAGAGGCTGGCTTGCTACTTCACTACTTCTGGTTGAATTCTCACAGATCATACCTGGGCCTGGTGAGAATGCAGGCCAGTGGGGTTGAAAATGGGGACTGTGTTAGGTGAGCATAGGGATTTAAAAATATATATATATCAAAATACAAATACAGAAATAGAAGAAGACAGAACTATGAAAATTTAGTTTGAGGACTTTTTGTGCATGTGCATAGAGTGTGTGTCTGTGTGTGTGTGTGTATGTGTGTGTGTGGTATATGCACATTTATGTGCAGATGTGTGTACAGATGTGCAGATGTGCGTGCAAATGTGTGTGCATGTGGTGGCCAGAGAAGAACGTTGAACATCCTTCTCTTATTGCTTATGATCTAAATTTCCTTGAGATGGAGTCTCTCCATCACCCTGGAGCTGCTGGTAGTATGCTAACCACTACCCCAAACCCAGAAATCGAGTTTTAATTTCATAGGGAGATTTGAACTTGCTGCCACCTTAGGGTGTACCTTCTAAAAGCTTCATTCCAGGCATCTTAGATGTGCATCAAATAGGATTAATAGAATTAAAGACTATCATAATGGGAGTGTAACGAGAACCATGGGACTTGGTTTCTGAAACCCTGCACCTTATCTTCTCTCACTGCCTCTCTGAAGAAGTTTGACATATTGGAAAATAAAGCTTTCTGAGTTATGTCGTCTAATGTCTCCTCAAAACAAGATCCGGGATGAGAGATTGACAATAGAGATTTGACATACATTTCCTATCTCTGCACATCATTCAGGATTGTCGAAATTGAGAACTGTGCACTGGGACGATTACTTTGTGATGTTGTCTAGCTTTTTTAGAAATGAAAGCTCCTAAACACATATTCTCTTGAACTAGAACGTTAGCTGCTTAGCATAACTCTATCTAAAGGAGAATCCATTGTAAACTTGGGAGATAAATTGAAGTCAAAATGAAGTTTTTATTTCATTTGTACTTATTATTCTCTTAGTGATAAAATTTGCATCATGAAAAAGTAGTCCATTTGCTCCTTAGTATAAAGTAATATGCAAATCATTCTCTTAAAATATTTCAAATAGCCCGTCTGTAGTGAAATAAATGTTCGTTCCAAATTTTTTAAATGGCCATTATTTTTTTTCTTTCATATTTCAGTCTGGCTGCCTAGCATGTAGAATTAGAATACCTCTCAAAGGAATATTAGCTAAACAAAGGATTAAATGAACTTTCTGAACTGCCTCACTGACATTCTATTCTTGTGTTCAATTGTTCTTTTTCAGTTCTCAGCAGCTTGGAGTAAGTTCTAAATATGCAAAATGTCACTGCATCTTTATAAGTATTTGAAGGTTAGGAAATTACTGATATTGAAATGTAAGGAAAAACTCTGTACTAGACTTTCTGTCAATGATTTGACTTATGGTAGGAATTAAACCAATCCTGCTCAGTGAAATGTGCTTAGAATTGTTGTAGTTGACAGTCACCAGAATTCTGCAGATTGTCCTTTGTTAAAGTGCATGCAACCATTTTCTCTTTCCCTTTAAGAACTCTCTCAGGGCATCTGTTACTTTTCCTTTCCTGAAAACTGCCATCAGAATATACAGATACTTGCTTTATAGCTGTCCCTAGATGTATGATAGGCAAAGATGCATCTTGTCCCCTGGGAAATGAGAGTAAGAAGTTTGTAAGGCGACCTTACTGATGAAAAGAGAAAGAATATGCCTAGACCTGACTGTAACCAGACTATGTTCTGTTCCATTCACACTTGAAGAATATAAGTAATTAGGATCAATTGTATATTGTAGAGACAAAATGAGCTTGGTAATATTGAATTTATTTCACTTAATCTTAGTTTATTATTAACATAAAAGGAGATTAAATGCTCCTTCCCTCACTGTCCTCTGAAGTGATGAGCTTGTTGGTCCCAGAATTGCTGCACTGTGCACTTGGCAACCCTTACTTGTTTAATGGTAGCTACTGCATAAATGCACTCATATATAAAGGTATATCATCTATATGATTGACATACATAAAAATAGACTCATTAAGACTATATGCCAATTCATAATATAAAGAAATGCTTGTTACAGTTGCTGTTTTGTTATCAAACATGCTGCTAAAATGCTAATGGTTACATGCATACTGTGCAAGGAAGACAAAGGCTCTGGAGGCAAGCATTAGTTGCATAAGGATTCTACAGCTACCTAACTTAGTAGTTGTCCTGTCCCCCACTTTGCGATAGGCTTCATTGTGGGTAGAAAGGCAGGATGAAAAGTTGAAGAAGCACAGGAGCTCATGCATGCAGAATGCTCAGCATTATATTTGGCCCAAGTAGGGCCTTGCTGACAGCAGACCAGAAACAGGATAATTTACCCCAGGGATTAGTCACTGAACATTTCTAAGAAGCTTTACCCAGTGCCATTGAAGTGTGTTTTATGGATTGCTAATTATTGTATATAATAAGAAGAAAATATAGCTTGGTTCCTTAGGTCAGGACTCCTTGAGCTTCGCCTTAGGGACATGGAGGTAGGTCAGTCTTTGCTGTGAGGGGCTTTCCTGTGAACTGTAAGAGGTCTTCTGGTATTTCTGATTGCTATATATCAGATGACAGCAAAGCACTCTCCAGCCTCATTGGTGCTAATCAAAAAACATCATCAAACATATCCTGGAGGACATATTTGCTCCCCTCTAGTAGAAAACCTTTGATCAATTATTTGTAGAGTCTTCTTCAACTGCCAGTCCTAGGAAATTCCCTCCAAAAGGCCCCAGGGTCAAATAAAATGAGTGACATTGAAAAATAGCAACAATTACAACAATATTAGCCAATTTGAATTATTAATTGCATGCGTTAAACTGTTACATTCTTATTCAGTCCTCACAGCAGACTTAGAAGTTAGTTACCATTTAAGGCACATTTTTTCCAATGAGAACATTGAACCCCAGGGAAATCAAGTATTCAACTGGTCGACATCATGCAATTGGAAAGCGGTCCAGGCAGGGTAGAGTCCAAGCCAGCTCTAGAGTCTGCAGTGGTCTAGATGGCACTGCCCCTTGGGTATCCCAGTTTTTAACTGAAAATTCAAATTGGGATGTTAAGGATAATTATTCTTAATTCATGATATTTATCAGGTATTTCCTTTTTCTTATTTACAAAATTACCCTTTGTCTTAATTAGCTGATGACAACTCTTACCTTTTTGCTCAGTTACTATTCTCATAAAAAATCCTTGCAAGGAAAGAAGTCATTTCCCTAGAAAGGTTAACCAAAATAACCCAGACCAATTCAGAAAGTCAAGAGCTGAACAGAACTGTTTGAGGGAGGCTGAGAACATTTAAGAAGAAAGGTAACGTTTTAGTTATCTAAATCATCTTGATAAACCTGGGTAAATGGATGCCTCCCAAGTGGAAGGGTATTCTAATCCGAGTTAAGCAGGATGTGTAAAGATCTGAAATGCAAATGTTTGCTGGCTGGAGAATGCCAGTAGACCAGACCATGCATAGGATCATGAGAGAAGCCAGGGGCTGGGCTCTGGTCTGGCTTATGGAGTCGTTTGACTTCATCCTTTTTTAGGGCAGCAGACAGCCAAGAGTCCAATAGAGAAGTGGTTCAGGTGAGCACTTGAAAGTGATTGCAGACATGGGTAGCGTTTGGTGGTGCCGAAACCCCATGGGCATTAACAGGAGACTTTCAGCAAGAGATAATGAGTTAAGGTGAAGTAAGGGTCTGATATGAGAGAGTTTATTAACAAGAGAAGCAGGGCAGGGAAAATCCTCTTCTTCATGGGCTATTAGAGGTAATAAGCAGAATTTATTTGGGGTAGGGCTATCGAAGAAGCAAAATAATGCACTTTCATGGATAAATAGTGTGGAGATATATTTAGCAGAGATTTCTGTAACCTGGAGAATTTGCAGTAGCATGTGACAGACTCTGCAGATGATCTTCTTTTCCACACACACCAGGTTCTCCTCAGGAACTAAACATACCAGTGTTTTTGCTAACCAGAATTATGTCCCTACATGTCTAAAGCAGACCATGGTGTCTGCTTCCTTCAGAACTTGTCCCCTGGGAGAGATGAGTCCAAAAAGTGCAGATCCAATCAAATGTAATGGAAGATGAAGGAGCCAGCTTAAAAAGTGTTGGGAAGACAATAATGCCAAATACTCAATAAAGAGTAGTACCTTGGCTGACTTAACCAAATTTTGGGTTCATTTTAGGAATTTTGACTAAAATTTTAATGCAAGATTACTAGAGAGGATAAAATAACCCTTCAAACCTTCAATAACAGTTTTTCTAGCCCATTCTTTAAGAAAGTGTCTGTTGCAGTCAGCTTTCTGGTTGCTGCACAGAAAAAACCCAAGCAAAAGCGGCTTGTGGAGGAATGGGTTTATTAGGCTTATGGACTCGAGGGGAGACTCCATCCTGGCCGGGAAAACGATGGCATGAGCAGAGGGGTGGACATCACCTCTGCCACAGCACTGCAAACAGCGGCAGGAAGGTGTGCCAAACACTGGCAAAGGGAAGCTGGTTTATAACCTCATAAGCCGGCCCCCAACAACACAGCTTCATCGAGGTTGTAAAACCCAAACTGCCATCAGTTGAGGATTCATCTATCAGAATACATTCATTTGTTTGTGGGGGACACCTGGATCAAACCATGATAGTGTCTAATGACTAAAAACCCCAGCATGATGCTAAACTGACTTTTATCTCTGTGTAGTATGCACTAAGCTTTATAAACTCATTGCTTAAATGAAAGATGAGAAAATAGTCTAACATACTTAACCTTGCTATTTTTTGATTTTTTTAAATAAACTATTTACTTGTGAGGTGAGAGAAAAAGAGAGGGAGGGACACAGGGTGAGAGAGAAAATGAGAATGGGTGCACCAGGGCCTCTTGCTACTATAAACAAACTCCAGACACATGTATCACTTTGTGCACCTGACTTTACATGGGCACTGGGGAATCAAGCCGGAGCCATCATACTTTTCAAGAGAGCACCTTTAACCACTGAGCTGTTTCTCCAGCTCCCTTGTGTTATGTTCAAATACTTTCCTCATGCACTCATTCCCTACACTTCAGTTTATGTAAGACAAAATGTATTATTTTATCATGGATGTATTTTATAATCTCCTCTGAAAGTTTATAAGGAAAATATTTTGACCTTATAAGTTAAATAGTTTTGAAAATAAAAAACAACGGTCATGAATTATGCTACTTAACAAATGAGATTAGGAACCAGAACCTTAAAAGTATGACTACAAATTAAAATATCCATACATCTGAATAAAAAGTGGGTAAATATTCCTTATCCATCTCTTGGATGGGCAGAAAGACAATTGGTATTGTGACACATGGATTCAAAGTTCCCCAATGGAATGAGGAGACTCAGGCTTTGCCTCATCATTAATCAGCAAAGCCTTCTAGCACCTCCTTTTGCCTCCTATTTGCTTCTCAGCTACATATTAACATCCATGTTGGTGTGCTGCTCTGTTTCTAACTCTAAAAATGTCTTCCCTACTTGTTCTCTCAGATACCATGTTTATCTCTGTACTTAAAAGGACACACAAATTACCTGCCTGCTTCCATTAATGCAGAATAGATCATCAGCGGAGAATAAGTTCTTAGCATTCAAAGTGTATCATTAACATTAAAACACCTTCTCCCATGTGGGAGTTCAGGTCCAGGAAAAGATACGGTGACCCCAAGTTTGTAAAATGTCAATTAAGGAAATTATTCATAAAATATTGCCAACTTAAGTACGTGTGTGTGTGTGTGTGTGTGTGTGTGTGTGTGTGTGTGTGTGTGTGTATGCATGGGCACTACAGGGACTCTTGCTGCTGTTAACAAATGCTTGTTAGGCTTTACATGGGTGATATGGAATTGAACCTGGACCAGCAGCCTTTACAAGCAAGCACCTTTAATTGATGAGCCATTCCTCAGCTCCCTTACAATTTTTTCGCACTAATTTTACATCTAGAGCTATATTTAATCATAAATTATATTATTACCGGTACAGCTTTTATGAAATCAAACACAATCCAGCTGTTAACAGTTGTTAAACATTGATAAGTTGATTACCTTTCATACCAACTCCCCCACCCTACAAAAAGTCAGAGGTACATTTGTTCCTACCCATAAGGATAATTTATTCAATTCTTTTTACTTGTGATACAGTGCTTCTATCCGATAATAAAAATTTATTGTCATGTCAGCAATGAAGAACTGAATATTCCTAGTAATCTTACACATTGTTTTTATGTGGATATTTTAGGTGTATCAATATATGCATGAAACGATAACTGTTAATGGCTGTCCCGAGTTCCGTGCAAGGGCCACAGCAAAGGTAAGACCTGAGTAACTTTGAAAATATACTTGACACCAGTGACCAGTAATTGACTGTGCGCGTGTGTGTTTCAGGTATTCTCGTGTGTACACTGTAAGAGAATTTAGACATCAGTGGCAGCCCAGAGTCTAGAACCAGTACCACTTCCCAGGTAAAAAAAAAAAAAAACCTAATGGAAAATTGAACGTTTCTGCTGCTTCTATAGCTTAAGAAAGGAGAATGATTTCATTAAGCTCACTAAGCATCCATTTGGCACAAGCAAATGGACTCGCTCATCTTCTACAGTACTCGGTGGTTTTCTGATGCATTTTGCTGCTGCACAGGAACCGGTATCCTACGCAGTGTATGAAGGTTTATTTGCACAGGTCTAAAGACGTAATGTAAGTTAGACAAGAAAAAAACAAATCACCTGACACCATTGACCCAGGGTTCCTCTTTGAGTTCAGCTGAGTGGTAAGAAATTTACTGAAAGGACGTGGTATTGACCTAGAGGAAAGGCCCATCACCCTTTGTCCTTCAGAGATTCCAATCCAGAGATTATAGTGGTCCTCCCAATCAGAATGATACAGAAAGAAGGTCATGACATTTTCTGGAGGCTGGACCATTAGGAAACAGAAGGAGTAAATTAAAATCACTGGTGCATTTCATCTTTCACAAACATGGAGATGTTTTCAATAGAACATGACTGGTTTTTCGAAAAGCTGTTATCTTTCTGAGCGAGCCGAAGAAGTAAGAACCACTGAAAATAATCAGAACTTTCCAGTTGATCCTTTTGTGTGACATCATCTGTAGTTTGATTTCTCTTCTGATTTTTCAGTTTTCATTCTGTAAGTGAACACTGCAGATTTGTAAGGTTATTATTATTTTTTCCTTTTTCCCAACTCAGGCAAAGGAGGGTATTATTTCCATTACATCATGCTTTGCTTGTACTGAAGTGGAACACACAGAGAAAAATGATCCCTACATGGTTTAATTAAGAGGAAAGTGAATTATGTAGTGTCTTACCATTCTCATTTCTTATTCATGTAGAACAGCAGGAGAGCAGCATAATGTTGCAATAGCACAATATCTTCTGGTTGTTTCTGGGCTGTCTGCATTGCATCCATGTCAGCCATTAAAACCTATGCATGATGACAAGGTTTGCATGAGCAAATGCATGGAGCTAAAACCAAGCCATTATTTCCACGTCATTCACTATCCGTCACTCAATGTAGGCAGGAGCATCATGCTGAACTGATGTGGTAATGCCGTGTGTGGAAACGGAATGTGCGGCCGTTGGGAGTCAATATTTTCACAGTGATGAGAGTCAATCACTTTATGGTAGGCTTCTAATTAGCTGTGGTTCAGGCAGCTAATGGAAGTGAAAATAAGAAGCAGGCAGAGAAGCTTTTCTTGATTGAAACTCTTCAAACAGTTATTTCCTTTCTATGTGGGTGGGACCCAATGGTAAGTCGCTTTCTGGAATTTATTTAAAGAAATTAATATGTGCATTTTACAATACAAAAGTGTCCATTGTAGGTAAAGTTTTGTATATGTAGGTATAAAGCCATAGACTGTCCATATTGCCTATGTTACTGTACAAGTTGAAATATTAATGTAAAATATAGGGGAAAAGAATCATAGGCCAGAGATCTCTCACAATAATGTGGACTACTGATATGAAATAGCATTAATATCTATGAGCCTATTGTTTCATTAAATTTAAATTTTCTCTTAGGCATCCTGAATTTAAAATCAAAAACTTCTAAATTTACTAAACGGGTGGTCTGGCAACAGCAAGATTACATATGTCTCCATAAGCATACATAACTGCCTTTCAATTTCTTGAGTAAATATTTATTATCATTTATGCCCAAAGAACAAGTTAGACCGTGTGTCACACACAAAGTGCAATGAGTAATCTATCCAGAAAGTGTGCAAAGTCAGCGTGTGTGCAAAATAATTGTAATGGTAGGCAGCATTGATGCCAGATTTTTGGAGTTCAAGAATAGGAGGATTTGCATCATATGAGGTAACTGAAAGCAATGTGCATGATCTTATTTCGTGGTGGATAAACCATGGAGAGGTAGATCTAGCTAGGCAGGGCTTTAAGTAGAGAAGGGGGTGGAAGCTGGCATCTAAAAGAAGATGCTCTGTGATCTTTCTTCGACAGGAGAATGCTAGACAAATATATAAGCAGTTGTCCCCTGCAGAGCAGATGCAGAGGCTTATTCCCCTCGTCTTCTTACGAAAAGGCCATCTTTTCTTTCAGGCAACAGTGGCAGCTTTTGCAGCTAGTGAAGGCCACTCCCACCCTCGGGTAGTCGAGCTGCCAAAGACTGATGAAGGCCTTGGTTTTAATGTGATGGGAGGAAAGGAGCAGAATTCCCCAATTTATATCTCTCGCATCATCCCCGGAGGGGTCGCTGAAAGGCACGGAGGCCTCAAAAGAGGAGACCAGCTGCTCTCAGTCAACGGAGTGGTATGTTCCTAAAATACCCAGAGATTTTCTTTCATCACAGCACATTTCTTTTCTCTCTTTCTCTCTCTCTCTCTCTTCCCTCTATTAGTGTAATCAGTGTTGAAATCCTAAAACAGATCACAATTTTGTATCCAGCCACCTTCCTGTGCTGTGATGGACAGCAAACCTATAAAAGCAGTCATTTTATATGTTTATGTCTCATTTCATCTTGCTCAGGTATGATCAATGTCAGCTAGTTGGAAAAAGCATCCAAAGAAATATTCCAACATGTAGAATGTCCCCTTTAGAATACTGTAAGTGAATGTTTAGGAGAACATAATGAATTCAATGTACTTTTTAGTTTGTTTCTGTAAAAAAAAAAAATTAGCTTTTTTTTCCCTCAGTAAGGGAAATTGCACTCAACCACTGAGCTACAGCCCATCCCAAGTAATAGCTTTGTGTGATAACTATTATATTACTCCACCAATCTCTTCATGAAATAGTGACTTGCACTGATAAATGATGTGTCATCCATCAGTAATCTAAAATTATAAATTTCAGAAATATAAATATGAATATATCAATAATTGCCTATTCATGTACCTAAGGATTTTTATTTTAGAAAAAGAGATTATTGATATTTAAATTATATATAATATTTCATATATATATGAGTTGATTTCTTTGTAGCCACAGTGTTTTACATAAAATTGAAAATATTATGTTTGGAGCATGATATTTTATTAGTAACTAAGAGGTTTTTTTTATATTTATACCTTTATGCTTACTTGGATTTTTAGTTTTAACAGTGAAAAACTTATTTTACACCACTAATATAGTAACTTTTTACTCTCAAAAACTATTCATTGAGCTCTGCTTTTCTCTAATGAACATTAAAATTATCATTTCCTGAATATTTTAAATAATTTCATATTGCAATTCTAAAATGACCACCACATCATCTACTTCTTAGTGATAAAATTTTGAGATAACTTTCTTTCATGCCTTTGATAGTTAGAAATAGTTTATAGTCATAGATAACTATAAATTTTTCAAAGCTTATTTCAAAGGATAATTATAGAGTCAAGCTTTTCGACAGCCAGATCCAGAGCCATGCAATATGGCACATATAGTAAGCTGTGCCTCAGTTATGAATTTACAAATTTTTTTTTTTTGGTTTTTAGAGGTAGGGTCTCACTCTAGTCCATGCTGACCTGGAATTCACTATGTAGTCTCAGGGTGGCCTTGAACTCATGGTGATCCATCCTCCTACTTCTGCCTCCCAAGTGGTAGGATTAAAGGCATGCACCACCACACATGGCCAATGAATTTACAATTTCATAAGTATATTTGGTAGGTCAAAAATACATAGTTTAAAAAGTAATGAGCAAAAAAAAAATCTCCCCAAAATATACTTATTGTAATTGTATTTGTACAAAGTAATCACATTTATTTATATATCACATAAACTTAATAGGTAATTGGCTTTGAACTACCTACCAAGGAAGTAAAATCCTTTTTACCCACACATTAGGGGGCACAACTGGAGCCACTTCATCATCAGGAATCTGTGACTTGCCATGACCTTGGGGATACATTGGAACACTGGTCCAATGGGAACAAACAGACCTGATTTTCCCATATAATACCCATTACTATTATGGACTAATTCCTTCTAACCCAGGCTTTCTCTGTTTGTAAAAGAGGAACAGTTACTGATCGTAAGGACACTTATGACGATTAGTGAGACAAAGTGTCCATCAAGTATCTTCTGTTCTAGTTTTGTCATATGCATCTTCAGTGGGTCGTTATGGCAGAAATAGAAGGTTGGAGTGAGGATCAAAAACACCAAATTCCTTTTGCTACTTAAGGTGAAGAATTCTGCCACACACATAGGCATAGGCGGGAAAGTGTTTATCAGCAAGATGGCAGTTAGGAACTCTGATGTCTGTGAATGCAGTGAGACCTACTTCTCTGCATGTTCAGGGATCCCAATTGTAACCTTAGAAAAAAGTCACTTGAGTCAGGTGAGACAGTACTGCAAGGTTGGGATTTTGTTATTCTTATATTTAACCTCTGAAAACAAAATATCCTACGCAGCCTACCGTTGGAAATAGGAGAGTTTAGTTTAATGGTCAAACTTTGATCCCATTTCCCACACTCACATCAATCCTATAGGCAGACTTCTGACCTTCCTAAAAGCTTTCCATCCTGTTCGTGTCCCTAAAATTAATATTCTACATATATGTAAATGATATCATTTTAATAATAATTTCTGTTTGTAAAATTCATCATGTCAGTTAATAAGCCACTAATTTCACCAAAGAAAATCATTTTCTGACATATTTTGCTAATGAGCCAAACATCATTTGCTCATTGCTCTAATAGTAAAAGAAAATATATATATATATATAGTTACAGTGGCAATAGGTAGGAAGGCTAACCAACCTCACCTGGCTTGTTAAACTTCAAAAGGTTCAGAGTAAAATATTTTCCCTAATTGCACTCAAAAGACACACTATAAACTACCTAATTTCAAATGTTTGAAAGCAAGGTGTTTACATTGTAACAGTAACTGGTATTTTTTAGCTCTTCATCAAATGGTCTTCTTTTGTAAATGAGGAACTACATGGCCCAGTGACCTTTTTCCCAGTCACATAAGTAGCAGTTAAAGCAATTCCGGAACTCTGGGCTATTATAATCTCTGAGCCAAGAGGTCATTTCGTATAAGTACAGCACACTAACCGATTGCACCACTGGAGCTCTGGAAGAGGTCATTTCAGTATAAATGGTTAGACAAACATAATAGAATTTACTGAAAATAGATTATTTTATGAAAGTGGTTTTTGACCCTATAATAGAAGCACCAACACAAAGAAAAGATTATCAAGTGGATCATAGAATTTCTTTTTAAAAAATATTTTTATTTATTTATTTTCAAGCAGAAAGAGAGAGAAGAGAGACAGAGACAATGGGCATGCCAAGGCCTCCAGACATTGCAAACGAGCTCCAATGCATGTGCCTGATTGTGCATCCCAGGGAATTGAACCTGGGTCACCAGGCTTTGTAGGCAAGCACCTTAACAATTGAGCCATCTCTTCAGCCCTCAAGGGGATAGTATAATTTTTCTTTCTACTTTGAAACAAGGTATCAGTTGGAAAGACTCATGTGAAGGATTTTTAGAGCATACCAGCCTTAACAGAGAATAATTTTGGAAGGAAGATATTTGGAAGCCTAGGGAAAACCTTATTTTAGTATGAGTATTCTGAGGATAATGCCATATGGTTCTACTTAATATTTAAAGAAATTATGTTATGGCCCTTTCAGCATTTTGAGAGACATCTTAAATAATATCCAGATAACTTCTATATCTTAAAAAATATCCAGATAACTCATATTTTTGCTTGTTTTTATATCCGTGCTGCATTTAAGAAGCTGCAAAAGTATAAGGTATTTTAAGATAGAATTGTTAACATGGAATTTTAGATAATTAAATGGTATGGAAAGTTGGAATCAATAAATAGAAATAAAGAAAAGATACAGCAATTGAGCAATTGATTTTTTTTCTTTTGGCTTCTTATGAGTCAAAACAGAAAGAAACTCATGTCAGCTCTAAATACACTGAAAGATTTTTTTTTTCCAATTCCTGAGCTTGGAGTGAAATTTCCCATGAGATTCTTATAAATGATACATTGAACCACCTAATACAATTTTATAGAAAATACAGAGGCTGTTTGTGTCTGGCTATTTCTTATGTCAAGCATTGGCAAAAACTGAGCTGAATGCCGAATTCAAATTTAACATTAATAGGAGGTCAAAATGTTACAGTTCGAATTGATGGCTTTCTGATGATCTCCTTTTCACCCTTTCCTGTCCGAGTGTTTGCTCACAGACTTAGCCTGAAGAATGCACCAGTGTGGAGCCAGCTGGGACAGTAAACATACTTCGTGATACAGTCAGATTATAAAGAATATCTCAATAGATGGCACAGGAAGCCCAATTTAATAAGACTCTACATGAAGTCCTATTCTGATGCCAGAAACTATGAGTAGAGAGTCTGAGAGGAATGATTAAATATCAACCTGGGGAGGAACCCCTGCGGGATGGTAATTGATTTGGGAGTGGAATAAGACAAATGTTATTGTGATTATGGGGCACTGATACAGATGTCTTTGACAGAACACAGACAGTAATTGGTCCAGCTCTTTTGTGCCATTCAGTCCATTATTGTGTTTTTATCCAATAAATCTACCCACGATTGTGTATGAGGTATACATTTTAAAAGCACTTGAACTATTTATCATAGAGAGGAAGATATTTTGGGAATTGTTTAGTCAGCTACACGCTGCTGGGATGAATCTTCAAACCAGGCACAATTTTGGGGAGGAAAGTATTTATTGAAATAACAGATCCAGGGGAAGTTCTAAAAAAAATGAAGGAAAAAGGCCTGGCCCCCTTTCACAGATCCAAGCAGAGACAGAGGCCCAGCACCCCCAAAAGCCAGTAAGCAACTGTAACACTGTAACTCACAAAGCAATAGGACTGCTAGACTTGAGTTCTGCCTGATCTTTTGCATATGTATCCAATTTAGAAATATCTCAGGGCCAGACCCCAGGAGGCCAGACCAAAGTGACACCTCCTCTAGCCAGAAGACTGGAGACAATTCACAATTATAATAAACCTTTGATTGATTCTATTGGGAGACATCTGTTCAAACTACCACAGGAATGATACCTCTTTTCAGTTGCCTTTCATTGTGCAAGGTGCCATGGAATAGAATCAGGAACAATGGATTAAGGGAAGGCACAGTTCAGCTATCATAAAAGTTTTATTAAACACATGAAGTTGTCTAAATAGAAGATTCCGTCTTAAACATTGGGGACCCACCATCTAAAATGTTAATCATAGACAGAAGACCATGTGACCTAAGTATTTCAAAATACATGTACTAAGGTCCCTGCTAACTCTCCAACTCTTGTGTCATCAAATAAAATTTTGCTGAGGTACATACCTCATACCACCAACACACACACCCTCTGATACTCTGACACAGGAAAGTGGGCACAGCCTTTTGTCTGTGGACCCTAATCATGTTCCTCAATAGGATAGGATGATTAGAAGTTTGCTACACGGAATTATCAGATTAGTACTTTACACTGTACAATATTAGTGTATTTGCGTGTCATTCTCCTATTTATTTATTCAAAGAAATCTCATGAAAACCAATCCCAATGAAATTGAATGAGGGTTGTGGTTATATCAAAGTTAATTTCCTGATTTTTATACTATACTATGGTTCTGTTAGATTCTAATATCAAGGGAAGCAGAGCAATGGGCATATCAAACATCCCTGTATATTTCTGTTTTTATCCTTTTTTGGAACTCTATAACTAGTTCATAATATATTTTTAAATATGAGAAAAATCACAAAAGGTCTGATATCCTATTAGTACTGAAGAGAGAGGCGTCATGAAAGCAGAGGACAATAAAATCAAATACAAACAGAACTTCAAAACTTTGTCCTATTGAGAAGAGACACCCACTGGATTCTAAAATCCACACATTGATTTGGAGTCCCTTTGGTGCGGAATTTGCCATTATATCTGTCTAACTCTGTAGTTCACCTTAAATAAGCTGTGGATACAGAGTATGCACATTACTGACTGATCTGTATGTATAACTGATGAATGAATGAACGTGTAGGAATGGAACAGAGTAAATTGTTTTCCTGGTATCTGGCCTTTGTCCAATTTTAGAAATATCTGTGCCAAGTAGAGAGTGAGACTCACAGAGCAAATTAGCTATGCAGAGTGCTGTCAGGTGTGCAGTGAGGAGGGACCAAAAATTAGAAGAACTGTGGATCTGAGCAAAAAGCTGTAGCATCTCAGTGAATCCTGAATTAACAATGTATTTATCTATTGTAAGTTAAGATAAAAAAGTAGTCAAAGGTTTTTTTTTTTTAAAAAAAAGTACTATAATATATACTACAAGATGCCTGAACAAATTTAAGTGTTGTGGTACAACAAGAGCACTATTGCCAGTGGGCATTTCTGTCCATTGCCTGATACCCAGTCTAAGAACAGGACCTGTACATGTTTGCATGAAATCCCACACACATTGCATGGTGTCAGGCACTGCTGTGAGTACTTTACATACCAGGCTCATGATTTTTCTCGGGTAGGGAGCTTTGTTATGGTAGGTTCTACTGACTACATTTTCATTTTACCAATGAGAACACTGAGGAAAGGAGAGACCCAGGAACTTAGGCCAACTCCTCTGGCCACTGGAAGGCCGAGGTGGGGACTCTGACTCAGGCTTTCTTCACTGATCATGGTTGGAGGTAAATAAATCCATGCTTCTATGCATGGCTTAGAAAACATGGTGTTTCTTAACCTCCATGGGAGTACAGGAGTGCATTTGGTGGACACAGTCAAATGCTTTTCAGCTACTCACATGGTGCTTTGACTTTCAAAAGCTATACACCATTCCTAAAGACAGTCGTGTTTTAAAATATTTTAGTTATTTGTGTGTATATGGGTGTGCCGAGGACTTTTGCCACTATAAATGAATGCCAGATGCTTGGGCCACTTTTGGCATCTGGCTTTCTGTGAGTATTAAGAAATCGAATCCCAGGCCAGTAGGCTTTGCAAGCAAGGAATTCCTTTAGCCATGAATCCATCACCTGAGTCCCCATAGTAATGCTGTGAGGGGCTATGGAGATGGTTTAGTGGGTATAGTGCTTGCCCCACATCCACATAGAAGCCTGGCCTAGTGGCAGGTGCCTATAATCCCAGGACTCAAGAGGCAAATACAGGCAGATTCTCGAGGCAAGCTGACTATTTAATCTAGATGAATTGGTGAGCTCTGACTTCAGCAAGAAACACTATCTCAAAAACCAAGCTGGTGAGATGGCTCAGTGAAATATGCTTCTTCACAAGCATGATAGCCTGAGAAAGCCCAACTTTGATCCTCGGAACCCATATACAAATCTGGGCATGGCCACATCTGCCTGAAATCCCAGTCCTGTGGGGATCAGAGATAGGAGAGGCTCTAAAACTCACTGGCCAGCCAGTCTGACCCAAATTGGCAGGTCCAAGTTCAATGAGAAACTGTCTCAAGGAAAAAAATAATGAAGAGTGATAGAAAAGAGCACCCAGTGCTCTCCTCTGGTTTCCAAATGTGTATGCATGGAGTGGGGCGCACCTGCATGCACATATCACACACACACACACACACACAGACATGCACACAGACATGGACACACACACATGCACGCATGCACATGCACACACAACACACATGAACACACATACAAATATTATACAGGTGCACATGGGAAAATCAGTGATGTTTTGAAATAAAGTTCACTGGGGCAGAAGAGATGGCTTAGTAGTTAAGGCATTTTCCTGGAAAGCAGAAGGATTAGAGTTCACTTCCCCAGTGCCCATGTAAAACCAGATGTTGAAGGTGACACATGCATCTGAAGTTTATTTGCAGTGGCTAGAGGCCCCATCCACTCATTCTCTCTCTCTCTCTCTCTCTCTCTCTCTCTCTCTCTCTCTCTCTCTCTCTTTATCTCTCTCAAATAATAAATAAATATAATTTTGTTAAAGGAAAAGATCACTATAATGTAAATGGCCCAGATAACTGAGAAGGGAGGGAGCCTTTGGTCTGGATGTGTTTGAAATTGTTCCTTACCTGCCTAACTCAGCATTACAACTTCAATGAGGCATCAGTGCATGAGCTAAACAAGTTCTCAAAACAAGTCTAGGAACAGGCACTGGTACCCAAGTACTGTCCAAATGCATTTGCATGTTAGAGAAGATAGGAATGTTGTCAGCAGATAAGACAGAGCCTTAACCTGCCATTCTGCTATGGCCTCAAGATAGGGATTCTCATCTTTAATCTAGGGTACAAGGCCTTGAATACAGCCATTTGCACATGCTGTCTGCATAGGATCCATCGCCAGGTTTCTTGCCTTTCTTGACAGTCAAGTGTGGGAGATTATGTTAGAAGGAAATAGGAGTGCAAGCTGAAATCCATTTTGTTCTCATGTGACACTTCACTCACATTTGTGAAAGAGCCAAGTGATGTGCAGTTCCATTCCAGTGAGACCACTTGTCACCTGCAGATTGGTCCAGACAATGCAGTATGGTCCACTATATCTTTGCAACAGTAAGCAGGCAGCATGCTATTCCCCCTTCTTTTGAGTCCTCATGGTAAAACTATTTCTCCATCTACAAAGCAGAATTGGCAATAGAGCAGGTCACAGTAGCTTATAAGCTAGTACTACCGCATCCCATCTCAGCGACATCAGCTGCAAGTATGGTTCCAGAAACCTCTCTTCCCTTAAGAAAGTCCAGAGATTGTGCTGATAAAAGAGCTGAAAGTCCATAGTGTCAGAATGCACTCCCAAGCAATCATTGTGAAAGGACGTGTCACTTGATGAAAGAAGCGTTCCCACACACAGGGTCACACTGACCCATTCTTGACTTGTTTTGCTAATGTGTATTTGATTATTTGGTTTAGGGAGAGATGCAGTCTTTCTCATAGTTATTTTTGCCACATATTATTTGTGCCTTTTTCAATATATAGTTGTTATTTTAGCCATGTTTTTCATTCACTCAATAATTATTTGTAGAGGAATTAAGTGCCAAGCTGTGCCCTGAATGTAGAGTAGGGAGCAAAACTGAACAGCTTATAACCTTCGGGGAACTTTCTGCTGTTTAGAGAATAAGATAATGAGGGTAATAATAATAAACACATACCCATAAAATATAGAGAATAGGCTATCTACCATTTAGCCCAACCTCAGGAAAGCATCCCTAATGATTCTGCTCATTTCCTCATTGGCCATTATAATCAGCTTTTCACTCTACGAGTGTATTCATTTTTTTAGCTGCTTTTACAAGTCACCACACACTTGGTGGCATGAATGACAGTAATTTATTCTGTCACACTTTGGGGGCCCAGAAATCCCAAATTAGTTTCACTCACCCAAAATGAAGAGGTCAACAGGGATGGGCTACAAATGAAGCATTTTAGGGGAGAATATTTGTCATTTTATTTTTAGTTCCTATTGGTTGTCTACATTCTTCCATTGGTGACTGCCTTCTCCAGTCTTCGCCATGGGGCCATTACCTTCCCTTCTCTTCTTCCAACTCTCTGTCTACTTTCCTATTAATGGTACACTTATTTCTCTGATCAAGCTGAACATTCTCAAGATCATGTGTCCCATGATCCTCCACTTCATCTCCCCTGAACAGATATTCCCCTATCTTCTCATAACACTTGTACAGCCTAAAAACAGGGTCTGACACCTGCAGTAACTTACGTAGCCATCTACTTTGTGTGCATATCACAGTCCCAGAATGCCTGCCATGGCTTAGTCTTAGAAATGAGACCACTTGTCCATAGGCCATGGGGACATTAATTTCCTTTTGTCTTCTTTTCTTTTTTAAGTAAAACTTTGTGTGAACAAGTCATGTTGTTACCATTTCCCTCTTCCTGGACCCCTTCCACTGTGGGCCCTCCTCAGTAGGATTGGTGGTATGCTCCATGGGACTGAGGGCTATGTGTTGTGTGAGCAACAGTCTTTGGGGGAGGGGGCATTACCTCTGGATATTCCCTCCACCATGTCTTTTCCGATCTTTCCCTCTTCTGCCAAGTTCCCTGAGCCATGATGAATGTGTATTTTAAATCTACTTTAGTGTTGAGTTCTTAGCAGCTTCTAGATTTCAGCTTGGGAGGGTTTTGAGTATCCCCAGTGTCTGTCTTCATCAGCCTGGCTCAGGTTGTCAGGCTCGCTATGAGAGCAGCACTCTTGCTCATCTCTCCACTTCCTCTATGGTTTCCCTTGGGCCCTCGCTGATGTGTTAGGAGTGGCTTGTCTCCTTCCAGGGAGTCAGCTATCATTTCTGGTCTTGTGTTCGAATTAGGTTGTCCACAGTTCTTGCTTTCTTCTGAGAATTCAAAACAGATTCTCCAATGGAGAGTGAGATCAGCATAGGTTAAATGGGATAAGCATTGTTAATATGGTGAGATTATAATGGGTGTAGCCTCTCTTTAAGCCTGTAGTTAGTGGCAGCTTCCCCTTCAATTCTCGGTAGGGATTTAACTTAGATTCCAGTTCCAGCTCTGGGTTCCCTGCTGCAGAGTATATCACTGAGTCAATGAGAGAGCCCTTGATGACTTGCCTAGGTGGAGTGGCACTGTTGCACAGGTGTGTGCCTTTTGTCATGCTGGTTGCTGTCGTATAGCAGTGCCCCTTGCTTGCACTCAGCATTGCTGGTCAATCTTCCCTGGCAGCTCATGTAGACCATTACAGCACCACGTGGGCTGACCATCTGGGAACTGGTTTCCTTCCAGATTCCATACGGGTCTCTCAGCATTGTAAGTTGGCAGCCTGTGGTGTCTTTAGCAATAGGATCTTATCCTTTACCTCAGGCAGGATATCAAATGCTGTGACAGAGGCTTGTCTTGATTCGGGGACCTCTAGGTCTCTCTGATCAACAGCTCAATGTGGGTAGCTACTGATTTCTGGTACTGGGAATCACAAGCTAGGGCCAGTTGTATTAGTGTTAGGTTTCATCCCAC
>PVHP010033750.1:0-19482 GCA_004024765.1 Zapus hudsonius
CCACCACGCCCGGCTGAGGCAAGGTCTTAATGTAGCCTAAGCTAGCCTTGAACTCACAGCCACCCTTCTAACTCAGCCTACTGTCGGCTGGGGTTATAGGTGTGAAACATCACGTCTGGCAAGAGCAATGTTACTAGGTGCCAGTGTCCTGACTTTGAGCTTCTGCACAGGATCTGAATACACCCATGCCATTTTGCTCTCTGCTGGACTTGAGTCCATTGCCTTTTAGTGATCCTTTATTCATCAGCAGTTTCCAGATTGGGGCAGTTCTGACAGTATATACCCCCAGCCTTCACAACAGCGCTTCTGTTGCAGTTTAATAGAAAGTATAGAGAAATAAAAGTAGCTGTCTTTCATTAAAAACTTCATTTTATGCCTGTCTCTCATCCAGCATTATATTTCAAACCTGGAAACTGAGGAAAAGAATGTACTGCTTGTAAGTGGTAGAGGTAGGATTCAAACCTAGTATGTTTTCCATAGCTGCAACTATGTCCACTGTATAAATGTGGCCCAGGAAGGCTATGTTGTTGCATTGTTGTATGCTTGCATTACATAAAGTGAGGGAGACTTAAGTTGAGTCAGAACCTCCCAGAAGACAGCTATTTGGTAATGGGATCTTCATGCCCACATATCTGTCAGGTCTGTTTTTTTTCAGTCTCCCTTCTGTATTGGCATTTTTAGGGGCCATTCTCATACTGTTCATTCTTCTGGCCCTTTCAGGTTCTGTGGTTTTCTGTGTGTTGCCAGTGGGCTCTGAGTTAGGCAATTACACTAGGAAGCCACCTGCTTACCTTGGATACCTCTAGGTGTGTCACACACATTCTAGCTTACAGCCCTCACTTCTGTCTTTCATTATATGACTGTTTTCTCTCCTCTCTGATCTGTCAACATTTGAGCTTGGCATTCTTGGTGGCAAGCTGGAGCCATCACTCCTAGCTGACTAATGGAAGAATGTTGTCAGAACAAAGAAAGGGAACAGTGGGTCAGAGAGAGTGTTGTCTGGAGTCTCCACTATGAAATTGAGTGGAATAGTAGATGCGCTGACTGTGCTTCAGAGTGAGTGGTCTGCTCATCAAGTAGGCATGTGTGTGCTGGGGTGGAGTGTATGTATAAAGCTACGATGTCTGGAAGAGCTAGAGGATGCAGCAAGAGCTGATCCTTCTGCTTTCTGTGGGTCTGTGCCCTCTTAGAGCAAGATCATAGTGAATAATGACAATGCCCTATTCCCAGAAGATCCTGAAAGGTTGGTGTGGAAAGTATGGTGTGTGTGTGTGTGTGTGTGTGTGTGTGTGTGTGTGTGTGTGTGTGTGTGTGTGTGTGTGTGTGTGTGTATGGGTCTGTCTGTCTGTTAACCCACCCCAAGTACTTCAGGCATATGTCCTGTTCTCTTTCAGTATATTATGCTATGTATTCTTTTAAGATATTAGGGACTGAACATTTAATAACTTATCAAAATAACTTTGTCATACCACTTATAACTTGCATAAAATATAGCAGCAGTCTGTCCAGGTATTTGTAGTGGGCCTCAGATCACAACCACTTCACTGTGTGCAGTGAAGTGTCCTAAGAAGCCCCTAACTGCCTCACAGGGTGACTGTTTGTTGACAGCCTGTTTCCTCACTGAAACCCCTGCAGTGTGATGTCTCTTGGGGCTTGAGTCCTAGGTGTGCCCTAGGTGTTGCCAGGGAAAAGCTTGGTTTAAAAACAATGTGTTTAGACAAAAGTAAAATTAGGAAGCTTTTCTGATTTGTGTTTTACTTAATGTAGTTGAACTGTTAATATAGATTATGATATAATATCCTGCTCTTCTAGGTATCCAAATATATCTTGTGAATTGCTGACTTCTGATGTCTCCCAGATGAATGATAGACTGGGGGAAGATGAATCCCTGCTAATGAAATTATATAGCTTCCTCCTAAATGATTCCCCCCTGAACCCATTACTTGCCAGTTTCTTCAGCAAGGTGCTAAGTATTCTTATCAGCAGAAAACCAGAACAGGTAAATATGCTTTCTAAAAGGTAAGTATTAAGACCAGTCATCCCCTAAACACTCTAGTAATGTTGCTATAGTATTCTCTTAGTGCCTTAAGTCTACTTTTGATCAGACAGTATATTTAGATCTTAAACATTCTAAGCACTCACTGACTTAACCAATTTATACATTAACGAACATTTTCTCTATGATAATAAAAGCCTCAAAACTCAGTTTGTTAACATACTTGGGTTTCTTTGAGCAAGTAATTAGAAGCATGAAAATCTTAGACTCTGTTCGTGGTACTTGAGTGGTTTGAAGGCGTAGATATTCTGCTCACATACCCAGAGTCCTAGTGACCTATTTGGCAACAGTTGCTTTGCTTCATTGTCCCTCTGCGATGATCAACAGTGATGCTTGAGTCAGGATAGTCCATGTGGGGATCTGGATATTGATGGTTATGCACATTCGCAGCTCTGCAGTGCCTATCCAGCAGTACTTGCAGACATTTATACCTTGCTTTTCCAGATGGAGCCTACTCTCTTGTCTTTGTTTATCTCTCAACTCAGGTGCCTTTTGGAACTTGATTTCCTAAGCAGTGGTTCTCCAAGTGTGGTCCTTGCAACAGCAACAGTAATATCACATGAGGATTTTTTTTTTTTTAAAGCATACTATAGAATCAGTAACTCTTGGGCTGGGCCCAATAATCAGGGTATTTAGCTACTCTTGCATTCCAGTTCACTTTTGACACTTGCTAAAATTTGAGAACCACTTCTGTAGTGTATATTGGTGTGAAGAGGATTATAGTCTATGGAAATAGGCAGGGAAGAAACAAGTGGTGCTTAAGAACTAACTGACAGAGTTGTCAGATGTGGCTGGTGTGATTACACAAGGCAAAAGTGGTCAGGCAAGTCAGACCTGGTGCTATTCAAGGTGAAAAACAGTCTCCATGACTTGTCCTTTCTATCAGCACACATGAAAGGACTGGAACTATTTTGGACCCAGTATGTATGGCAAGACGTTACCTGTTTTATTTTAGAAAGGACAATATTGTTCTTTTCATGCTCATAATTTCATATATGTGTTAGAAACCAGATTCTTTTTCCCAAGTCATGGTTTTTGCCTTCTGCCTAGAAATCAAAGCACTGCTGGCAGTTTTAGGAGTGTATAAGTTGTCCCTCTTCACTCAGGCACTGCCAGTTCTTAGAGATGTCCACCACCATCACAGAGATGTTGCCCTTCATTACATGTTTCATCCTCCCTCTGTGCTCTTGGAACCCAGATTACAAACCATGATTTTCAGTGTCTCTGTGATACAGCATGGGGATAAAGAAGACTTTCTGGGGCTCTGAGTATTTGTGTTGAGCCTCAAAGTCAGGTGTGTATCCACCTGGCATAGAGGTGCATGCTGCTGGACCTTGAGTAGAGTCCTGCCTCCTTCTTGCTTCTTGTATTTCTTCATCTAGGATTCCTTGGGTGATAGAATACAGCAGTCCTTGTTCATTTAGCTACAGAGAATTAAGTATAAACAAGCAGTTTCCTATTGCTTGATAATGTTAGGGTTCATACAGCTGCCACCAGACTCAGCTGGCTTAAGCCAATGGAGATATTGTTTAACTCCTAGAGCAGGGCATCCAGCAGTGGGCAACATTGCATTGAGGTTTAGCCTTCAGTAGTGTTGCCCATGGTACACACATGGTGTTCCTTACTGGACTATCCAGAGCAATGGCTGAAGCTTGTGCCTATAGGCTTCAGGCCCAATGTTTCCACCACAGAATCATCATATTGTCCTCTCAAAAACTGCTGTGAGACTCATCTGTAAGTCAAATAAAGGTGAAGCTACTGTTTAGCCTCATGACCTAAACAAGCAGTGTGCAGTGGTTAGTCCTGTACTTACATGCGATTGTCTGAAAGCACTTGTAGCTCTAGTCATCTCTGGCTGTTAAGACTTCTTCATGCAGGCTAGTGGAAGGCCGGTAGCTTTTGCAGCATACAGATGGGAATTTAAATCCTAGGACAGCCATCCTTTAGCTCTAGGAGTACTTAACCTATCTGAGCCTCGGTTTCCTCATCTCTAACACTTTCAATCCGCACCTCCCAGGGCTTAGTGGGGTTCTGTGACAGCAGCTGCCACACAGTCTGTGCTGCTCCCAGGACACATGGTGGAGTTTAAGTAAATGCTGGGTACACACCAAAAGAAATGAGAGGGCACACAAAGCTGTGTAGACAAAGCATTTGCTCTGGGCTTCCACTGTGGAAGAGTCTCAGGACATTATTACGGTTTCATCCCCCCTCTGTATAACTATCCACCTCGTCTACCAGCCACCCTCCCTCCTCTGTCTTAGGTTATTTTCATACAGACTCTCATGTAGCCCAAGCTGGCCCCAAACTCTTACATAGTTGAGAACGACTTGAGCTATTGTCCTTCTGCCTCCAACTTCCTGGGAAGTGAGGATTGAACCTAGGACTTCATGCATGCTAGGCAAGCACTCTACCAGATAAGCTACATTCCAACCTGCCACTCTTCTTGTGTTTATTAGATGTATATATTACTGAAGTGAAATCCAAATCAAACAAGTTAGTTACTTTGAAGTAGAAATCTCTGTTCTGTATTAAGTCTAATGGAACTGCTTAGTGTCCATAAGTGGTAAAATAGTATATTTAGCTTTTTATAGGTTTGTTAAATTGATGATCCCCATTCTTAGAGAATTAATGATGAAAATGAACAGAAACAAAAGATCATATTGTGGTATGTTTCTATTAGGGAATGTGTGCTAATTTGGGAGATATTTTTTTCTTAAGGTTTTAATATTGTAACAATTCAGTCAGACTTCTAATTCATTCAATGCCTGCCTTTCCTCAATCTAAAGTGTGGCAGGATTTTAAAGGGATTATCAGTTGGGATTTGAAACATTCTAGGGCAGCGGGGAATTGAGGATAACAACGCATTGTTTGCCCACTAAATATTGTAACTCATTATGGACAATAAAAAAAAAATTCTAAATATTGTATTCCCAGTTTGTGTGTCATTCAGTGTTGTGTTTGATTTGTTCTCCCCTAGATTGTGGATTTCTTAAAGAAGAAGCATGATTTTGTAGATCTTATTATGAAGCATATAGGAACTTCTGCTATCATGGATTTGTTGCTCAGGCTCCTGACATGTATTGAGCCTCCACAGCCCAGGCAAGATGTGCTGAATGTGAGTAAAGACTGAGCTGTAGTTGACCAGGGATGTGGATGTGTGGGCCACCATGCTCCTATGTGCTGCTGCTGGGAGGGTTGTCTTGGGGGTGGGGGTTGGATGTCAGGAAAGAAGTCCCAGCATCAAAAAAGATTTAGATTATACTGGGAGCACTTCTTTACCCTTTGCTGTTGTTTGTTTGTTTTTGGTGTGTGTGTGGAGGATGGACTTGGCCTCCCTTCTAAGGTCAAAACAGAGGCTGTACCTATGAAGAGAATAAGGATATGGGAAGGACACATTTTTACACATTAGATGGTGATTTTAGAATGTGTGTCTTGACTAGGTATATGTTTTAGAATTGGGCTGGGAAAAGGGGGATGATATAAGCAACTGGAAAATAAGAAATAAGGCTTTCCCCAGGCCCTTCCCAGTGCTTTCTTTTCTTTCTTTCCTCCCTATCCCAATACTAGCCACACATCGCTTGGATGAATTTCCAAACCAAGCACAGTTTGGGGAGGAAAGTATTGAAGAAACAGATCCAGGGGAAGTTCCAGAATGGTGAAAGAGGTTGGCCTCCTTTCACAGATCAAAGCAGAGAGAGGAACCCAGCACCTCCAGCATGCACATTCAAACTCCCAAAAAATCAGGATCTCCAGGCTTGAGCTCAGACTGTTCTTTGGCTATGTATAGCTAGTATTCCAGCTCTACCCCAGACACACCTTAGGGCTGGACCCTAGGATCCACCAAGGTGACACACCCTCCAGCCAGGCTGCTTGAGAAAAATTTTAATAAACTCTTGAATCTATTGGGGGACATCCAGTCAAACTACCATAACTTCCATTCCTCCCCTCTCCCCACCTTCTGGCACCATTCCTTAACCCATTGCATGTCTAATACTCAAAAATCTTAAAACTAACTCGTTAGGTTTGTTCACTCATTCCTGCATTCCCAGCAATCTACAGGCAGGAGGATTGCACATTCTAGCCAGCCTGGGCTATATAACAAAACCCTGTCTTAAAATTAAGGAAAATTATTAATTTCATTGGATATGAATTTTGTTGAAAATTCTAATGTTGAAGATATAAGGGATCAGGAGAGAAAAAGAGAGCCTGTGAGAGGAAGGTTGCTAGGTGATTGTCCACTGCTGAGGTAGGCAGGTATTGTAATCAGCTTTGCTTTATTGGACAAATACTCAACCAAAAGTAGCTTATAGGAGGAAAGGGGTTTATTTCAGGCCTACAGAGTCCAAGGGAACAATATCAATGACAGAAGAAACTGCTTCACTTCCATAAATCCAAGCAGAGAGATACCACCAACAGCCAGCACCACAAAACACCAGCAAGCATGACACATACCATAGGGCTGGACTTTCCTCCCTCCTTCCCTCCCTCCCTCCTTCTACTTTATTTATTTGTAAGTAGAGAGAGACAGAGAGAGAATGGGCACACCAGGGCCTCTAGCCACTGCATATGAACCCCAGTTGCATGCACCACCTTGTGCATCTGGCTTTTGATCCAACCCCTCCCCCAAATACATACACACACACCCCGCCCCCTCACGGCTGGACTCCAAGATCCATCCTCCCACCCTCCAGTGATCTATCTTTTCCCCAGTAGGACTCCATACATTGGAGACCCAAGATTCAAGCTTGAGTCTATGGGACTGCACATGTAAACCACTACAGCTGGTGTGCTTTGTGTGGTGGGTCAAGGTTGGATCTGTCAACATGACCCTGTGGTCATTGTGGTGAAACCAGCTGTGTACTCCTTGGATGTATCTAGGGACTCACCTATGAGCCAGGCCTTGAATTGAGACACTTGGTTTATTTCATGCATCACTGGATCTAGGCTGTTTTCTCAAAAGGGATTTAGTATTTTCTAGGAAAGACTGTTGAGAACAGGGGAGAAGAGTCACTTTGATGTTGGGTTATCTAGGGGGAAGTTTATTCTGTGTGGCTTTCTGGAATGGATCTGTTGCTTTGGCTATTTCTGGGTTAAATTTTAGGCCCATTTCCAAATAGATATGCTTCTGGGAAGAGAGTATTGTGTGCTTAATAAGGGAATGGGTTGGGGCAGGTTAGTTAGAAACTCCTGAAAGTTTTACTGGATTTGGGAAATTAGAAGTGGTTTTGGAATATAGATACTTATTAGCTGTTGTCAGGTGTCCTGGTTTCTCCCATGCTTAGAAGTTAGGAGTATGTGTTTTAGGTATTAACTATCAAAGTGTATGTAGCCTTGTATATCACTTGTGGGCTTGTTAAAAATCCACAACCTCAGTTCTTAGGCCTGCTGATTTCTGGAAGTTATGTGTGCACATTTTGAAATAGATTTTTAAAATAAAAAAAAATTGACTTCTCCCTCTCTAATGCCTGCCTAATGGTATTTGTTTCTCTTTTCCTTTAATTAATATTTTCCCTGTAAGGAGCTATAGATAGTATCAGGGTTTTTTTTCTATGTGCCTTTATTTAGCAAATCATTTTTGATTCTTGTTTTCTACCCCAGTCTCTGTCTTCTTTAACCTTTGTAAGCTTTTTAGTGGTCTTTGTAGGTGGTGAGTTGCCTTGTTTATTATGATATTTCATTTCCTCAGGGAGCTCATATCAAGCCAGTTAGTTTTTCCTTTATTTTGTCTTATTCTAATCCCTGACATACTTTTCTTTATTTGCAGAGAGAGAGGTAGGGAGGGAGGGGGAGAGAGGGAGAAAGAGACAGAGGAGAAGGAAGGAGAGAATATGGGCACACCAGGACCTCTTGCCACTGAGGACTCCAGATGCATGCACCACTTTGTACATCTGGCTTTATATGGGTACTGAGGAACTGAACCCAGGTCTACAGACTTTGCAAGCAAGCACCTTTAGCCAGTGATTCATCTCTCCAGCCCCCTGTCATATTTTCATTTAGTGCATTTCATGCAGAGATTAAGAAGAGGTCAGTGTGGTCAAAACAGTCATTTAATAGTCTAATAGGGCAGGTGATCATTGCTCTACTTCTAGGGCAGCCTCCTTACCAGCCTCATATTTCATGTAGTAGGTTTGCTATTGGAATCTAAAAAGCTTATTTTGATCATCCTATGTTTTCCTTAACTCAGGCTTGCTACTAAGTATTGCTTTTAACTCAGTGGTCACTTATAAAATTTATACAACTGGATGGTGATGCATGCCTTTAATCCCAGCATTTGAAAGGCCGAGGTAGGAGGATTGCTGTGAGCTCAAGGCTAGCATGGAACCTAGAGTGAGTTCCAGGTCAGTTTGGACTACATTGAGACTCTACCTCAAAAAAAAAAAAAAAAAAAAAAAAAAAAAGTGTACATTCATTTCCATCCTGCTTAATGCAGCCTCACCAAGATGTTGAGTAACAAGTACTATGTGACTAAGGAGCTTGGATATAGAATTTTAGTGTATGGCTATTGGAATTTGGAGAATTCTTGGTACTCTTGATCACTGTCAAACTAATACGTTCACTGACATTTTTCTTGGGTACTTTTTAATTTTCTGTAGTGTTCAAAGTCCAGAGAAACGTGTAAACGTTCTACTTAAAATGTGATGGATATTTCCAAGTATGTTAAACTTCATTGGGGCTTGAACAAGAGCCACTCATTGTTATGATTACTTACAATGTGTTTTACAGTGGTTGAATGAGGAAAAAATCATCCAGAGGCTCGTGGAAATAGTCCATCCATCGCAAGAAGAAGATGTAAGTTCTCTCATGTGACTATAAATTTGATTAATTTTTTTTTTTAAAGTATGAGCCAGGTGTGGTGGCTCACACCTTTTTTTCTCGCTGATTTTTCTTTTTCTCTTTTCTTTTGTTTCTTTTTTTTAATATTTTATTCATTTTCAAGCAGAGAGATAGAGAGAGAGAGAGAGCACCAGGGCCACCACCCTGTAGGACTGGCCTATGTGGGTCCTGGGGAATTGAACCGGGGGCCTTAGGCACTGGAGGCAAGTGCCTTAACCCCTGAGCCATCTCTCCAGCCCTAAATTTGATTAATTTTTTAAAAATAAAAACTGTTGATTCAGGTACAGAGTATACCTGTGTAAATGTGACGGTGATGAAGAGAGGCAGAGCATTGATGACCTGGGCTTCCTGAGTTGATGATTTTCTCTTTTTTTTTTTTGTTTGTTTTTCGAGGTAGGGTCTCACTCTAGCCCAGGCTGACCTGGAATTCACTGTGTAGTCTCAGGGTGGCCTTGAACTCATGGCAATCTTCTTAACTCTGCCTACTGAGTGCTGGGATTAAAGGCATGCACCACCATGCCCGGCTTGTCCTGACCTTTAAATTTCTGCACTTGAGCCTGGGTGCAGGTGCTCCAGATTGACATGGCAGTGGAGCATTGGTTTACAGATGGGGCCCTAGGCTGAGGGGCTAGGGCATGTGTCTCTTAGGTCTGTAGTGTCACCCCTCAAGTATCAGGGCAACAATGTGAAATTGCCCAAAGTTAGTCATCATTCCTAGACACCACAGCTTCTCTGGTTCAGCCTTGTGTCCATAAATGAGATGGTTTGTAATGCAGGTATCCTCATGCATTTGCAGATTATTGGCTAGATAGGAGAGAGAGCACTGTGGGTGAACCACAAAGAGGAAGAAGTGCATAGCCAGAGGATACTTGTTCTTCAAAGGCAGATTTCTGTGGAGATAGATCTAGTGCCTGGGGCCTTCTCTACTCTTGAGAAGGCAGTACACACTCTCAACTACAGTTGCTGTTGCCAGAGTCCATACTC
Source organism: Zapus hudsonius (assembly GCA_004024765.1). NCBI lineage: Eukaryota > Metazoa > Chordata > Mammalia > Rodentia > Dipodidae > Zapus > Zapus hudsonius. The sequence continues at coordinate 9,875 of PVHP010033750.1, forward strand.
TTTGATTTACCCTGTCCTCTCCCCTCAAGGAAGAGCTCTGGTGTGAGAGCCCCATCTTAAAGGAGCTCTTTGGCTTGTTGGGCCTTTCCTGGGTAGGTAGTGGGCTCAGCTCCCAGGTGCTAGTGGTATGAGTGGTGCTTCTTGGGCTGCCAACACACTTGCTCCTCACTTGGCTCATGTTGTTGAGCAGATTCTGGTTGCCTGCCAGGATATTAGACCTTCTGTAGGGCCCAAGAGAATGTAAAGGAGCTCAGTCCTACAGTATGTTTCTGAAAAACACAAAGCATCATGGAGAGCCCTACCTGGGGTAAAAGAGTTCTTTCTTCCCTTTAGATAGTCCTGTCCATGTGTCCTTTTATAAACAGGTGAATGAATCATTTTAGAATTACAATGACTAGAACAGGCACAGTGGTCCCAGGACTGGTGAGGCTGAAGCAGGAGGGGTTTGTGAGTTAGAGGTCATCCTAGACTACATAGCAAGGCTATTTATTCATTTATTTATTTATTTATTTTTACTATGCTGATCAGTTAAACTACTATGGCATTTCCCTGGTATGGATATTTGCTATGTTTCCCACCGTCACATCTATGAATGTCTAGGCTTTGGGGCAGCCTATAAGGTAGATTGACACTCTGCCTCAGGAGACAACCATAATATTTCTCACCCATTGTATCTTCCACAAAGTTGTATTTGTTTTATTTTTTTTAAGCTGGTGTGTGCGTCTATGTGTTCTAATAAAGGTTTATTTGGGGGTTATGCTCTTTTTAAGTATTTAATGAAGTTTCCTTCGAGCTTTGCTCAACTCACTCCCCATGGAGATGGTCACTGTGCAGCTGTGGCAGTAAATCTTGTCAGACTGGCAGAGTGCAGTGCTGGTGCTTTCTGTATGGAGCTTGAAGCCTCCCTGAAGCACATGGGCAGTGTTAATCTGTGTTGTCTCTTAAGCCATTTCCCCCTTGCTTTTTATTATAAAGTTAACTTGTAACAAGTTTTATAGCTAAAATTGTACCTTTTTCCTTTAGCGACATTCAAATGCCTCACAGTCACTTTGTGAAATTGTTCGCCTGAGCAGAGACCAGATGTTACAAGTTCAGAGCAGTACAGAACCAGACCCCCTGCTTGCCACTCTAGAAAAGTATGTTTAAAGCTCGGTTCTTACTTTTCTCATTGATGTGTTATCTTATGAGTGACTGGTAAGTGAAGTACTCCTTGTGTAGGCATCATGGACAGCCTGCTCCTCCTCTGGCTTCATTTGTGGTACAGTAGAGACTGACAGAGGGAGAAGGGGAATGAGTGACATACACCCATGACTTAGACCTTCTCAACTATCTGTGGAGCAGATTTTACAGAGCCACCATAAGATGTGATGGTCACATAGCTCCAAGGGCTTTTTGATGGAACAGTCTTGTATATGTGTGAATTTGACCCATTTAACATTTGCAGGTTTTTAAAGAAGATCATCTTGGGGCTTGTTGTGTCTCGGCTGCTGACTCTAGCCACCTGAACACTTACTTTGTTTAGCTTGCTTTAAGAGAAGACACCTCAGGGATGCGCTGCTATTTTGTTTTTTGAGATTCACACATTTTCAGAAAGAATGTTTTCTGTCAACATAGGCTTGTGTTTGGCCTGCATCCAAGCAACTAAAGATGATTTTACTAGAGAAAAAGCAGACAACTCCCTTCTTCAGAGTATCAGTTGTGAAGAGCACACATGGGCAGCATTAAGTACAGAAGGAAGTCTCCCTTCAGCTTATTGCTGTTGCTTTTTCTTTGTAATTTTTTTTGTTAATATGTCTGATAAAATGAGGCTTTTCCCATCTTTGACTTACTACATGTAATGGCCTTTTGTCAAAATAAAACATTGGTGCATTTTATTTTCCTGATAAGACAGGCAGAGACCAAATTAGTTCAAGATACCTGTTTTGAACTCTCTTGAGAAGTGAAGTTTTATATTCTTGGTATGTCTTACAGAATAATTGATACATTACAGAGACTTGATAAGTTCCCTGAAGTAGCCAAACTATAAGTGATTGCCAGCTACCGAGTAAAATGTCTAATGCATGTTGCCTGTTCCATTTTCAAAGTTCTTGTCATATATATTTCTTTCAAACTTGCAAAACTTTCCGTATCCAAATACTCACTAGTATTCATTAGGTTGACTCTCGTAAAATTGTCACTTGATGGGCTGGAGAGGAGAGATGGCTTAGCGGTTAAGGCACTTGCCTCCAGTGCCTAAGGCCCCAAGTTCGATTTCCCAGGACCCACATAAGCCAGACCGATAGGTGGTAGCCCTGGTGCGCGCTCTCTCTCTCTCTCTCTCTCTCTCTCTCTCTCTCTAATAAAGAAAAAATTTAAAAAATGGTCACTTGAGCTAGTTTAAAATGTTGAATATCAGTAGTTTCCTATAGTTTGCAATGTTGCTGTCCAATGGTTGTACAAGTTCTTATCATCCAGCATACATTTTATACTTTGAATATGTCAAATTCAAGCTGGGTGTATGGTGCATGCCTTTAATCCCAGTATTCAGGAGGCTGAAGTAGGACGATAAAAAGTGAGTTTTAGGCCAGCCTGAGCTACAGTGAGACCCTGCTTCAAAAGAGAGAGGAGAAAAAAAATCATTCCATTCATTGAGTTATATTTTGTGTGTTGGTTGGTGGTAATATGTAGTGAATGGAAGTACAGAGTAGTCTCAAATACTGGACTGCTTAGCAGTCAGTGGTCTGTGAGTTCTCAGGGCCACCACAGCCCTTCTACATAGCTTTACTTGAACCAAATGTATCAGCCACAGAGCCATCACAATTCATGTATGCGCTTGCTTTCAAATTTCCACTTTGTCTTTAACTCTCTGTAATTTCTGGAATGAAGATAAGTACATGCTCATGTATATCATTAAGTGTTAGTGAGATTAAGTTTTATCAAATACAGGGACCTGATGGGTCAGTGGGGAGACATCATGTGAAATAGTGCTTCCTGCAGTCTTTTTGAGAATGAGAATGAACTCTTCTAATACTTAACACACTCACACAGTGCAGGTTCTTTTAGTGTCTGTTGATTGAGAAAGAACAAAAGGCTACCCTGAGTTTAGAAAACCTTCATCAGTGACACTAGCAACTATAGACATTTGATAACTATAGCATTACATAACACTATTGCTATCAATATATTTAATGCACAAATTGCGTAACCATTTTATAATAACGATATTAACAAGCCAATCTTTTGGTGAGACATATTATACAAATAATATACAAATATCTAACTTTGTACTGTAATGCCAAACAACCCACAGTGGGCACTGTGTAAATACATAAGTATAGTGGAGTACTTAAGGAATAGTTCAAATGAGCTGAAGTTAAAAACATGGTAAGGAGTAGTTATACAAGAAATCTTGAGTCAAGTAGTTGAAGTGTTTAATGAGCATGTAGCTTGAGAGACAATTTTAGCCTAAATTGAATGCCTTGTAGTAAGTAGCTCTGGGAAATTTTGAAATTAAATAATTCCTGAAGCAGTTCTCTTTGAGTTGGACTGTGTTCTGGAAACTAATGAACTCAGAACAAGTGGGATTTGATTACATTCGAGCCAATTAGTCTTATAAGTGTCTTTCCTGTGACCATCTATGTTAAAAAATAAAAATCAGAGTGAGCCATTGGCCCAAAGACATGGATAAAGAACTTGGATGACTTCACACATATGTACCTCATATTATGAGTTTTACTGATGCTTGTCCAATAACTTGTTTGTTAAAATGAGAAAGTTGAGTATATTCTCTATCATGTGAATAAGCCTCTTCTTCCAATCTAAAGATTACAAGGGTTATGCTGCCTCATATGTGCACTACCTTGGTTGATGATGATTTCTGTGTTGGATGACAGTTGTATATTCAGGTGAGGCTCAGGATATGACACAGATACAGTGTTGTTGAATCTTGATCAAGTTTTTGCTGGTTGTTGTGTTGTTTTGTCTGTCAGTGCCAGGCTTCCAAATTAAGTTCCTTGGATGGCTGGGACCTGTTCATCTTTGACTTCTTCAGCACTGAAAGCATGTCATGCTCTGATATTCAGAGCAGTGCAGTGCCTGAGTAGGACATGGCAGTACCCGGCCTCCAGTATTGAAGAATGTACATATTTTTAAAAATATTTTATTTATTCATTTTCAAGCAGAGATGAGAGAGAGAGAGAGAGAGAGAGAGAGAGAGAGAGAGAGAGAGAGAGAGAGAGAGAACGAGAACACACCAGGGCCACCACCTTGTGGGTTTGGCTTATGGCTTATGTGGGTCCTGGGGAATTGAACCTGGGGCCTTAGGCACTGGAGGCAAGTGCCTTAACCGCTGAGCCAACTCTCCAGCCCGAATGTACATATTTAATGGAAAAGCCATTCTGTTTTCCAGAGCTAACTAACAACTAGTGTGTTTATTCCCTAGACAGTATGACTTTTGCACTACTCTGGCAGAGATCTCACAAGCTATTTTAGTGTTGGTTATTTTGACTTCCCACATTTTAATTATAGAGTAAAAGGCAACAGTTACGTTCTCTTTTACCTGCTTTAGATCTTTGTTAATTACACATTCATACCTGTGTGGGAAAAGATTTTACTAGGTTTAATTTGCCTTTTTGAAAGCTTTCCCTCCTTTTGTCCTTTCATCACCTTCAGCCGTTACCACTATTCTCATCCTGTTCAGAATAGGGCATTACTATCAGCTTTGAAATGTTTGTTGGTTATCAACAATATTGACAAAGACAAGCTGAGTCCACATTATTTTGTTGAAGGGATATAGGTTACATATATAATAGTAATCACTTGCCTACTTTAATCAATATATTTAAATAAATTACAAAGCTAAATAAGCATGCCCATGGTAGGGTTGAACTCTTACATAAATTGTTAGTAGTTTTTTGTTGTTATTGTTGTTTATTTTTGAGTTGTTAGTATTAACTGATGTTAAAATTGGTGCTTGACCATTTGTTTGTTTCCCCAGGCAAGAAATTATAGAGCAGCTTCTGTCAAATATTTTCCATAAGGAGAAAAATGAATCAGCCATAGTCAGTGCAATCCAGATATTGCTGACTTTACTTGAGACACGTCGATCAACGTAAGCTTTCCTTTGATCTTTCTAAATGATCCATACTTTTGACTTTTAGATTTTAAAAAGTTGTCTATTTGATTATTGGATGTGTATGTATTCATGTGTATAAGTGTAGGCACACATGTGCCACCAATGTGTGTGTGTGAGACAGTCAAGAGACAGCTCTCAGGTCACGCCTCATCTTATATCTTATTTCAGACAGGATCTCTTGTTCACTGCTATTTGCCAGGCAGGCTAACTGTTCTGCAAGCTTCTGGGAAGCTTCCTGTCTCTGCCTCTCTTCTTGTTTTGGACATGCTGGGATTACAGAAGCCTTCAAAAGCTTCTGGCTTTTTTATGTAGAGCCTAGGGATCAAAACTCAGGTACTCAAGCTTGACTGGCAAGCACTTTTATTTACCCAATTGCCATCTCCATCCCCTATTTTTAGAGTTTTTTGAATTTAAGAATTCTTTGCCAAGTGAGCAACAATAGCATGCCCTTGGGTCTTACTGAGGTGCTTAATCTTTTTCTGCTGTGAAAACCATTAGTGTTTTTATATGAGTGCCATGTATTGTAAGAATGTAGGTGAAAATAAGGTTCTATGAGCACTATTTATGGGCAGTATTTTATGTTGGTGCTGGTGTTGTAGTAGTTACTATTATAGTTAAGGAGTTGCTACCAGAGTGAGTGTTCTAATAAGCAAATTAGCACACAGAGTGGTCAGTACACAGAGCAGGTTATTTCTATTATCTCATGATTCTTTCCCACTGAACCTAACTTTGGGTTATTTCTGAATTTAACTGTGAAGTACTACAGTACCCAAGTACTTGAGGCCTTAAGGAAAAATTTCTGCTGTGTTTTATAATCAGGAATATGCTGTGTGGTCTTCTGTCCCTGTACTAGCCATTAATTATTTGTCATATTCATCCAGATTATATACAGTGTTAACTTGTTTCAGGTCAACTAATAGGAATAGATAGAGGTTGGCATTCTCCTTGATACTGGATCTATCCAGTAAACCAGGTGAAGTTTTAACCATCTCAGGTTTCTGGGTTCTTTTGTTTTTTAACCATGAAATTTTGAGTTCTGTAATGATGGTGAAGACAGTGTTGACAGTCCCCACTCCCATATATCTGCCTCTGCTTCTGGTTTGCTTGGTCTTCATCAGTAATAACAAAAGGCAGTTTGGCAGACAAGCACCTTAACATTGAGCCATCTCTAGACCCATTTATTTTATCTTATTTTTTTATTTTTTTAATTTTTTCGGTTTTTCGAGGTAGGGTCTCACGCTAGCCCAGGCTAATCTGGAATTTACTGTCTCAGGGTGGCCTTGAACTCATGGTGATCCTCCTACCTCTGCCTCCTGAGTGCTGGGATTAAAGGCGTGCACCACCACACCCTGCTAGACCCATTTATTGATTTTTATAAAAAAGAAACTCAATTCAGCAACCAAAGCAGCAGTTTTCAAATTATTAAATTATTATTTAAGTCAAACATTGTGACAATACAATCTAAACACACATGCTGATTAAATCTTTTTCCCTTATTGAACCATTGTTTCTATAGGAGCAGCATACTTTGTGTATACAGTAAACACTGCAGTTTATAGCATACAGTAGTTTCATCTGAGCTGAGGTGTTTGAGGCAACATTCATTGGCATTGTGTGGTGTGATGGTCTGTATAGTGCAAAGTATGCATGTTGGGTGTTTAGAACCAACTCTGCAGCTATACTTCTTGACACAGTACGAATTAGTGCTGCCAGAAACACCTATCTTGTTTGTCCATTTGTTGCCTGTTCTGCCTTGTAAGGACTTTTGTGATTCCATTTATGGCCTACCTGTGTAATCCTGGTTAATCTTTCATCTTGAAGTCCTTAATTATATCTTCATAAAACTTTTCCTCACATAAGGTGATATTAATAGGCCCTGAGAATTAAATGACTTATCTGTTGGAGAGCCACTATTTAACCAAAGGTATTTCTGTTTACTCTTCCCCAGTAGTTGAGGTTTGTTGTTGTTTTTTGGTTTTTAGAGGTAGGGTCTTGCTCTAGCCCAGGCAGTAGTTGAGTTTTTGAATGCTGCCCCACGTAACCCCGAGAGGTAGTAGTTTCTGCAGTAAGCACTCTGGTTGCTGAGTATCTGTCGGACAGTGTGCAGCACTGTTGCCATAGTGTGATCCTCTTTGCTGTGCTGTCTCTTGAGAAGGACATTCTGCAGTGATCCTGTCTTTCTTCAAACAAGTAACTGGTAAGTAAAGAGGCTGGATTTGGCCTCAAGCAGTCTCACTCTAGCTAGCAGCAATACTGCTAACTACTGGTTTGTACCATTGTGGAATGGACATGGCACTTGCAAGGGTATCTTTTTATTTGGACTTCACACCCCCCATTTTTAGACTGTCCTGGTATTCTGTATCCCCTCTGGACTTGCCCTGCCCCTGCCTTGAGAATACTAATACCAGGTGAAATTTGGGAGCCCCACACCACCTGTACTTGCTTTCTAAACACAGTGAGTCTTAATAACTGAAGACTGAATTATATATGTACAATAACTTAAACCTTTTAAATAAGGACCAGTGTTGAATGACTGTGAGATCATTAATATTTCAAACTGGCAAATGTTTATGATGTGTCTGTAATTCAGGGATCAGATCGTCCTTCGTTTCCCAGAACTTCTGGTCAGTGACTGTTATCAGTAGAACAGTTACAAGGAGTCAAAGGCTTAGGAAAGTGTAGACAATGACATATAATTTCTCACCAGATACTGGATCCCTTTTGAATTTCAGGAAATCTCTGCTAATCCCCATGAGCTTTCATTATGCTCTGTTTCTACCCCTTCTCTTCACAGCTAGAATGTTGATATACCATGAGACAGTTAGGTGGTCATTAAGGGTGCCCCTCCATAGTGAATATGGTGCGCCTTGAATGATTTATTAGTAAATTATAGTAAATTATCTAAATTACAGTAACTAAAGTTACCTTGATTTGTTTTTCAGATTTGAAAGCCATGTAGAGATTTGCCCACCGGGCATGAGTCATTCAGCTTGTTCAGTTAACAAGAGTGTTCTAGAAGCCATCAGAGGAAGACTTGGATCTTTCCATGAACTCCTGCTTGAGCCACCCAAGGTAGGTGAGCTGTCCTAAGCATAACTGAAGTTTGGTTAAACGGTTGCTAGAAATGATGACGATCTCAGAAGTAAGAGGACTGGCTATGATTAGCATAGATAGCAAAATATGTTAAAAGGCACGCTACCAGTTTTTGCTGCTTTGGAGCAAGTTTTGTTCTTTTTGCCTTGGTTTTTGGAGACATAGTATCAGGCTGGCTTTAAACTAATCTTCATGCCTTAGCCTCTTGAGAGGTAGGATTGAAGGTATGCACCACTGAGCCCACCTGAAGCTGTTTTAATTCCCCCCCCCCTTTGAGGTAGGGTCTTCTGCTAGGCCCAGTCTGATGTAGAATTCACTATGTAGTTTCAGGCTGGCTTCAAAATCACAACAGTCCTCTTCCTCTGCCCCCACCCCCCTCCCTGTGCTGGGATTAAGAGCATGTGCCACCACATCCAGATTGTTTTTAATTCTTAAGAGTTTATATTAATGGGGTGAAGAGATGGTTCAGTGGTTAAGGTGCTTGCCTGCAATGCATAACCACCCAGATGTGATTCCCCAGTGCCCATGTAAAAGCCAGCTGCACAAAGTGGTGCATACATCTGGATTTCGTTTGCAGTGGTTGGAGGTCTTGGCATAACCATTCATTCTCTATCTCTCTCTTACTCTTTCTTTCCTCAAAAATAAATAAAATCCTTTAAAAATGTTTATTTTAAAAAAAATTTGGGGCTGGAGAGATGGTTCAGCGGTTAAGGCACTTGCCTCCAGTGCCTAAAGCCCTTGGTTCAATTCCCCAGGACCCACATAAGCCAGAACCACAAGGTGGTGGCCCAGGTGTTCTCTCTCTCTCTCTCTCTCTCTCTCTCTCTCTCTCTCTCTCTCTCTCTCTCTCTCTAACATTTTCTTTGAGGCACAAAATTCGGGCCAAATTGTGTTAGTTCACCTACTGTGTGCCTCAGCCCATCTACCTACCTCTCCTTTCTTTTCTTCCTTCCACTTTCCATTCTCTTTGGCTTTCCTTGTTTTTGAGGCAAGGTCTCACTGTAGCCTCAGGCTAGCCTCAAACTACATGATCCTTCTATTTTAGCCTTCTGAGTGCTGGGATTAAAGGAATGAGTCACCTTAAAGCAGCCTTAATACTCATCCACCACGACTCAGGGACCTATGCAGAAGAGGGGGCGGAAAGATTGTAAGAGCCATGGTGGGGGAGAACTATCCAGAGGCGTGGCACCCTTCAGTATCAACACACTTGGGCCAGGAGGACCAGGCTGAGTACTAGGCTATCCAGGGTCCCCTGCCACAAGGACTGATCCAGACGGCCCACGGAGGAGGATATCCAGCTGATTGGGGATGGGGAGGGGGGCATTGGGGAATTGGGGATAACAACTCATTGTTTGCCCACTGAATAATGTAACTCATTATGGACAATAAATATATATTTAAG
>PVHP010033751.1:0-19472 GCA_004024765.1 Zapus hudsonius
CCAAACAATGAAGTGTTCTGTGTGTTAACAACATAGCTTTAAAAAAAAGTAAAACAAAATTCTGCATTTTTACAAAACTTGATAAAAATAGTATTTCAGATTGTACAGTCACCAGAAGTACACAGTTATTAAAAATGCACACACTTCACTTAGCATCTCCAGCACCTTCAACTTTCTGTGCATGGTCTGTTTTGGCATCTACATTTTCTGGAGGGTTGTTCCCATCCTTGCCAGCATTGGCTTTCTCCTTTTTCCCTTTGGGTGACTTCTCTCCCTTCTTTGCAGGGGCCTTTTTCAGCTTGGGCTCTAGCTTTGGAGGAGCAGGTTTAGCAGATGTTGCGTTCAGCTTTCTACTTGCTGCACAGAAAGACCCCAAACAAAAGCGGCTTGTGGAGGAATGGGTTTATTAGGCTTAAAGACTCAAGGGGAGACTCAATCCTGGCAGGGAAAATGATGGCATGAGCAGAGGGGTGGACATCACCTCCGCCACAGGACTGGAAACAGTGGCAAGGAGGTGTGCTAAATACTGGCCAGGGGAAGCTGGTTTATAATCCCCATAAGCCTGCCAGCAACAATTTAGCTCCATCGAGGTTGTAAAATCCAAACTGCCATCAGCTGAGGATCGATTACCCAGAACACATTCATTTGATTTTGGAGGACATGGTTTGGGATCAAACCATGACAGCAGACAACCTTGGAGATTTTCTCTGTGGTTCTTCCTTCACCTTGGCTTTGTCTCCTTTAGCATCCCCTTCTCTTTCTTTTGGGCATGGCAGCGGGGCAGGAAACGTTGGCTCTGGATGCAGGGATGAGCAGCATGTGGCTTTTGTACATCCAGGGGTCGTCCTTGCTTCTGCTTATTTACACTGCTCCTAGTGTAGATTATTGTTTCCACCTTCTGGATGGCTCTTCAGGTCGGTTACTTGACTCTTCTGTGCAGAATGTGTCATTGAGAAATCACTGTAGGTTTTGTTTAGTGTCCATATAATTGTAGAGTGGGCTTTTATCTTGAAATATTTTCCTTTCTCCATCCATGAGGGATACTTTCACAGGGTACAATTGTTTGAGTTGAAAGCCAAAGTGATTTAGGCTTTGAAGTATGCCATTTGATGCCCTTCTCAGGTTCATGGTTTCTGTGGAGAAGTCTGGCATAACTCTGATGGGTATGCCTTTATATGTGATTTGTTGTTTTGCTCTTGCTGCTTTTAGGACCCTCTCCTTGCTTTCAATGTTTAGGGTATTAACTACACTGTGTTTTGGGTAATTTCTTCTTTGGTACTGTGTATTTGGTGCTCTGTGTGATTCTTGCAACTGGATGACATAATTAAATTTAAGGAAAAATGGATGGAGTTGGAGCAGATCATTCTTAGTGACCACACATAAGAGCAGAGAGCAAAGTGCCACATATTATCCCTCATATGTGCTTCCTAACCATGTTAAACCAGAACATTAAGAAGATCTGTTAGTGAATGAAGAGTATGGAAAAGGGTATGGAAAAGATTGTGGAGGGAATGTGTGGATATGGGGCAATGGGAAGGTGGGGAGGACTTATACAGTAAACTAAACTAATAATGAATTGACACCATAAAATGCTTGCTTTTATACAGTTATCTCCTGAGGAAGCTGAGGGCATCATCATGTAAGAGGGGCCATGAATAGAATGGGAATGAGCATAAACTCAAGAATAGTTGCTCAGGTCTGCATCTCCCTGTCCCAGTTGTTGGTTCCTTCCCAAACTAAACTGTTGACCAAAGAGAACCTCAAGGTCTGCAAAACATGACAGACTTCTGTCAAAGCTCTTAATATCTGTCCCAGGCCTAAGTTAAGACACAATTCCTGAAAAAAATCACAGAGTATCATCAAACGAATCCAAGAGATCCTGCTAGAACCAGAATAGTAACCAGCTCCCAGATGGTAGCACTGGAAGGTGTTGCATGAGCTGCAAGGGGAAATTGGTCAATGATATTCGGAGAAAGCAGAGACCACTGATATACAATATAGACAGTTGTCACAAGATACTGAACACATAGTCATATGGAAGAGACCAGCAAGTCAAGAAATGCTCATCTGTGAAATGGTGGCACTAAACCGAGGAGGGTAATCAACGGCTGACTGATTGGCTAAGAGATCTACTCAGTGAGAAGGAACCCTTAACTGGAACTGGGACAAATGGCAAAATCCTATGGGGACCAAAAACTCATGCCCCTAGTAGAAATTCCTACTACCAGGGAGTTACAGAGAGGTGACACCCATTAGCAGCTAGGCAACTAGCAATCTTATCTCATTTAACCTATATTCATCTCAATCTCCAAAGGAGATTCTGTTTTTATTTTTTCAGAAGGCACTGTGAGAGTCTGGGACAACTGAATTCCATTAACAAGACATTGGATGATGGCTGACATCCTGGCAGGAGACAAAGCACACTTAGCATTCACACAGGGCCCAAATGAAACATGAGAAAGTGATGAGACAAAGAGGAGACCAATTGCCACAGCAAGTCTGATAACCAATCAAAGGTCAATGGAGAAAGACAACAATGACACCCCAAAAAACCCACAGCAAAGATCCAGAGATACTTAAGATCTCAACAACAAAGCAGACTCAAAATTCACCAACTATGACTCAGGGAACTGAGTGGAAGAGGGGGTGGAAAGAATGTAAGAGCCATGGTGGGGGAGAATATCCAGAGACATCACTAACCTCAGCAACAATACACAAAGGGGGAAGAAAAAAAATTAAGAAAAACGGCTACCTCTGGTGCAGTTGATAACCCCCTATCCTATGGACAGATCCAATATGAGCACCCAGGAAGTACCCAATTGCATAAGGAACAGAGAGGAGGGAAAAGGGGACACCTTCACAAGACTTGTTCATACAATGTATATACTTATTCGTAAAAAAGATATTGTGAAAGGATTGGGACTATTTCATTTTTCACACATTTATCCAATTTGTCCAGCACCATTTGTTGAAGATGCTATCTTTAGACCAGTGTACATTGTTGGCACCCTTGTCAAAGATCAAGTAACTGAAGTTCCTTGCATTAAGAGCAGGGCCTTCAAGCCTTTTCCACTGGTCTTTCTGTCGGTTTTTATGCTAGTACCATGCGGTTTTAGTTATTATGGCTTTGTAGTATGTTTTCAGGTCAGGCATGGTGATACCTCCTGAGTGAGGTTTTTTTTTTTCCTTACAATAGTTTTAGCTATCTGAGGTCTTTTGACCTTCCAGATAATTCTTGTGATTATTTTTCCTATGTTTTTGAATAAAGAGGTTGGGAGTTTTATCATCATGACATTGAACCTGTAAATTACTTTTATCAGGATTGCCATTTTTACTATATTAATTCTCCTTATCCATGAGCATGGACTATCTTTCCATCTTATCACATCCTCCTCTATTTCCTTCTTGTTTCAATATTTTCATTATATAAGTCTTTAAAAACCTTGGATAGTGATATTCCAATGTATTTGACTTTTTTTTGAGGCTATGGAAAAGGGGACAGTCTTTCTGATATCTTTTTCTGTATGCTTCTCTTCTTCATATAGAAAAGCTATAGATTTTTGTGTGTTAATTTTGTATCCTGCCACTTTGCTGAAGGTATTAATCACCTCCAGGAGTTTACTGATACTATCCTTTGGGTCTGATATATATATATATATATATATATATATATATATATATATATATATATATATATATATATATATATATATATATATATGCAAAGAGGATTAGTTTAACTTCTTTATCAATTTGTATGCCTTTTATGCTTTTCTCCTATCTTATTGCTTGGGCAAGCACTATGTTGAAGAGCAGTCGTGAGAGTGGACACCTATGTCTTATTCCTGATGGATCAGGGATCTCAACATAAGACCTTTAACCCTGAATACCCTGGAAGAAAAAATAGGAGGAACTCTACATGAGATAGGAGTAGGGAAAAACTTCCTCAGCAAATCTCCAGTAGCCTAGGAATTGCTTAAACAATAGGACCTCATCTTGCTCAAAAGCTTCTGTAGCAAAAAACATAACATACATAGAGCCTATAGATCCCCATCAAATTGGGAGATGATTTTTGCCAGCTATAATTCAGACAGAGGCCTAATTTCCAGAACTCAAAAAAAAATAATAAAAAGAGATCTCAAAATAAATAAATAAATAAATAAATAAATAAATAAAAAGCCAAACTGCCCCCTCACAAAATGGGGCCCTGATCTCAATAGAGAATTCACAGAGGAGGAAACACAAATGGCCTTTACTCAGTTAAAAAGTTCTCAGCATCCCTAAGCATCAGGGAAATGCAAATCAAAACTACAATAAGATTCCACCTTATTCTAGTCAGAATGGGAAACATAAAGAAAACAAACAATAGTTGCTTGTGAGGATGCAGGAAAAAGGAACCCTCATTCACCCCTGGTGGGACTGCAAACTTGTACAACCACTAGAGAAAGCACTCTGGAGACTCCTGAACAGAATGGACATAGAGCCAGCAATGGTCCCAGCTATCCCTCTACTAGGCATCTACCCAAAAGTTGTCACATCTCAGCATAGAGACATTTGTGCAACTATGTTTATAGCCAAGAATTGGAATCAACCCAAATGCCCATTCATGGAGGAATGGATAACAAACCTGTGGTATATTTACATGATGGAATTTTACTCAGCTGAAAGGAAAAATGACATATCAAAATTTAGACAAAATTGGTATCACTTGGAGCAGATCTTATAAGTGAACTCTCAAAAGAACAGAGTCAAATACCACATGTTCTCCCTCATATGCGGCTCCTAACCAGGTTAACCATAAACTCCATGCAAACCAGTCGGAAGTAAGGAATAGGGGGGAAGGGATGACTTAAGCATGAAGCTAAACCAAAAACAATTTGAAATCATAAAATCCTCACTTGCATACTGTAACCTATTGAGCAAGTAGTAGACATCATCTGACAAGAGGGGCTGTGAATAGATGTGGAGAGAGTCTAAGCCCATGAAAAATGGATCAGTCCTGCAATTCCTGGCCCCAGTCACTGGCTCCTTTCCTCAATGAGCTGTTGAACAAAGTGACCCATGAGGTTCCAAAAACAAGACAGAATTCTGTCAAAGCTCTTAAATACCCACCCCAGGCCTGAGGTAAGATCCTGTTGCTGAAGAAATCACAGAAAGCCATCTAGCAAAATGGAGAGACCCTGCAAGGTCCAGAATGGTAACCATCCCCCACCCCAGATGGTAGTTATTGCAGAGCTGGAAGGCAATGCAAAAGTTGCCAGGGGAAACTGGTCAATGACAGTTGGAGTAAACAGAGGCCACTGACACAAATCGTAGTCTGCCACCATTAGTAGGTTGAACACACTTCCTACTGGGAGAGAACAGTGAACCAAGACACAAACACTTGTGCAATAGAGGTTCCAAAGCATGGGGGAGGAAATCAACATCTTTTAATTTGATCAAGTAATCCACTCAGTGATGGGGAGCCCTTGACTGGAATTGGGGAATCAGGGAGAAATACATTGGGAAGCAAAATCTTGGGACTCCAAAGAAAAATTCACTTTACAAGTGAGTTACAAAGATGCTACTCACAATAGAATCTAACCAATTCAGAAATGTACACGGATGTCACTATCCAATGGAGATTCTGTTTGTACTTTTCAGAAGGCAGTGAGAGAGCTGTGGTCTCTCCAACTCTACCAATGAGCCACAGATCAATATCTGACATCCTGGCAAGAGATAAGTCACCACAGACCTACCATGGAGGATCCATATGGAACCCCACAGAGAATGGTGGGATAAACAAGAGACCCATAACCACAGCCAATCAGCCAACCCAGGATAAGCCAGACAGACACCAATGATTTTCAACACAACCTAAAGCAGAAGTACAGAGACCCCTAAAACTTCAACAATAAAGCAGCCTCAATACTCACCCACCATGACTCAGGGAACTGAACAGAAGAAGGGGCAGAAAGATTATAAGAATCATAGTGGAGGAGAATATGCAAAGACATCTCCGCCCTCAGTAACAACATACAGAGGGAGGTAGAACCTGGTTCACTCCTAGGCTATCCATAACCTCCTACCACATGGACTGATCCAGACTGCCCATGGAGGAGGATATCCAGCTGACTGGGGACAGAGAAGAGGAAAATCAGGGAACTGGGGATGCCATTACATTATTTGCTCATTCAGTGTATGTAAATATTGATAATAAAGATATAGCTTATAATAAAATATTTAAAAATTAAAAAATATTAGAGAATAAACATTAGTACACTCAAATTTTCATAATCCTTTGACTGGGGAGATCACTCAGTGGGTAAAGTTCATGTCATACAAGCATAAGGACCTGAGTTCTAATCCCCAGCTGGCAGTGGTTAGTTTATCTAGCTGAATCAGTGTTCCAGGTTTAATCAAACACCTTTTCTCATCAGAATATAGAGAGAAGTGATAGAAGAATACAATGTTAACTACTAGTCTCCTCATATATGCACAGGCATATGAACACACACAGAGTCACACGTACCACATACATGTGAAACAATAATGCTATAGTCCTTTTTATTTCCCAATTGATGTGTTGATTTAATATGATTCCAATATAAATTCCAATGTTTTAATTAAGATAGACAACCAAAATTTATACTAAAGTATACATTTAAGTAATTCAATATTGCTAAAATTTAGTAATAAGTATCGCCATTTTTGTGACTATTTTTAATTATATAAATTGTAATACTAAACCAGATGATTATGAAGAAATAAACTGGAACATTTACATAATCTGACCTCAGGACTTTCTATGAAGATACAGTGGAAAAGACACTATATTGGTAAACAAAGGATCATGCAGAAATAGAATAGGACTTGAATTTTTTTAAAGGCAACCTATGCATCAAATATATTACAAAATCTTTTAAACAACCTTGCCCTAAAATCCTAGTGCCCATCTAAGGAAATGCATATTCTGACCCTAATACATAAATATTTTTTGAGATATAACATAGACAAAAATAAAGGCATGTATGTTGTTAAACATTGTGAATGGAATTCCTTGATCAGGTGAATGTAATTACAGTTTCATAAATAATAATGACTATTATTAATAGTAAATTAGAGGATGGCATGGTGGCTTATGCTATAATCTCAGCATTTAGGAGGATAGCAGAGTGTTCAAGACCAGCCTGGGTTGTAGGATGAGTTCCAGATCAGCCTGAACTAATGAGACCCTGCCTCAAAAATATAGTAAACTTAGCACTACACTAAAATGAAAAAAATGCTACAAAAGGATATAATTCAGAAAGCAAAACATAAATTTTACACTGTGAAAAAGTATGCACAATCTATATATCAAAGACATTTAATAAAAACATAATAAATTTTTAAAGCAATAAAAAGACAAAACAGCTTTTAAATTGGCTACATTTTAAAATAATATATAATTTTTTTCCTCAGATATTTCATGTAAGAAAGTATCCATGTTTTCCTTAACATAAGGAAAACAAAGTCAATAGTACTCAGAGAAACAGAAATTAACATCACAATGAGATACCAAAACATGCAAAAAAGACATGCTGGAAAAGACATTGAATAAGTTTGTTTTAACCTGGCATCAGAATCAGGCTATGAGTCATATCAAGGAAAACATAATTGACATTCACTGAAAAAATAGGCCCCAGATACCATTCAAATACTTTCACATAGAAAACATCTGATGGCCTAAATATGAATATATATATATATATATGCATGTATAAGTATACATACATATATATATATATATTCAAAAATGAAAGTCCTAAGAAGTTGAACAAATTCTCAAAAAGTCAGGTGGAAATATTTCAAATTATTTCAAGTATTCCTTCTCTTTTGGAAAAAAAAATCACCAAATAAAATTATATTCTTGTATCTTCGGATGAAGCCAAGTTTAGAGTGTTTGCCTAATACACATGAAGACCTGGGTTTGATCCCTAGCACTACATAAACCAGGCATGGCGGTGCTCAACTATAAGCCCAATATTTGTGAAGTGGAGATAGAAGGATAAAAAATTCAGGGTCATCCTCAGCTACATAGTGATTTTGAAGCCAGTCTGGGTTAAATGAGACCTTGTCTCAAAAAAACAAACAAACAAAATAAAAAACCTGTTTTCTTAAATACATCATGGTCTCACCTGACTGTAAAACCTGTCAGTCAGAAAGCTACAGAAGTGGAGAGTGAACAAACTTGAACAGAGGAAAGTCAAAGTGAATAAACTTTAAGCTAGATAGGGTGTCAACTAGATAGATTAACTGTACAACATAAAGACTATGGCTAGCAAAAATATGCTGTATACTTGAAAGCCACTGAGAGTAGATTTTCTTCTGTTGTCATCACAAATATGTGATAACTGTGAGCCACTAAATTATTAATTGTCTTGGTTTAGTAACTACACAATGTATACATAGTATGAACTATCATGACAAACACTGTAAGTTTATAATACAATATTGAATTTTTCACTTCCTTCTTTATGGATATAGCTTTATATCCAATTAGTTTTTCTTTTTGTTAATTAACGTTGACTCAAAGAATTAAGATTATGATTATCAAAAGATTATGTCCCATCAACTTCAATAATATTATGCATAATCAGAAAAAATATTCATAAATTAATCATACACAGCAGAAAATGGAGTGAAGATAAACTCAAGAAAGTCTTCCTAGGGATTGTGAATTGAGAATGAACAGGATTTTCAGAGAGGAATCATATAAACATTATATTCTATATTCTGAAAGTAAATTTCACTTAACCACCTTTTCACCTTGAAGGTAATGATGGACTGTATGAGATCAGAATGTAAGAAGTAAGATCTAAAATAAGAGGTTTTACTTGTTCAATATAAGCCTGAAATTTATACCAGAAAATGGAAACCACTGAATAAAATTAAGCAAGCAACATAGCCAGTTTGGTATCTCAGAAAGATCTCTAAATACAAAACACACCCACAAGATACAAGGTAAAAAAACTGGAGTACAAAATGAGCTTGTTTAGGAAGCTATTTTATTAATACAGTGCAAAACGTGAAACTTTTACCAGCAAGGCTTGTGGGATCCCTCTACAGTGGATCAGTGTTGTAGTTTGAATGTGAAATGTCCCTCACAGGCTTATATGTTTGAACACTTAGTCTCCAGATAGTAGCACTGTTTTGAAAGTTTGTAGAACTTTTAGGTGGTGTATCCCTTTTTTTAGTAAAAGGGTAACTGAGTCAAGGCCTTGAGATTTTATAGACCAGGCCCACTTCCTGCTTCTCTTCAACTTTCTGTCTCTGGCTGCAATGTGCTAAGCCTGCTTAACATACCTTCCCCACCATGATGGAAAGTATCTCCTAGAAATTGTAAATTAGAATAAACTTCTTCCATAAATTGCTTCCTATCAGGTAATCAGTCACAGTAATAAGTAGAGTAACTAATATAATGAGATTGTAGATTTAAGCAATAACAGAATTATTTTGGAGATGGGTATAAACTAGTAGGAATGGTGGCAGTGTTTCTTGCTTTCATACAAAGAGAACATCAAAATCACCTGCAAATTCAAGTAATATAACTTGGATATTATAACCTATAATTGACAGTAATAAAAAGGGAGGAAAATGCATCACTTTTGCATCATTCAACATTTCTCAAGACTAGACTGCTTTGTAATTGTTGAGATCAACACTTTGGATCATGCTTAGCTGGAATGTTTATTTCTGCTCAAGGTAGGATTGACTTTCCTCACGCATGCCCTTGGACCTCAGCAAAGATGGCTAGGACAGTAGCCTTCTGGGATACCTAGGGACTAGTTCCATAGTTGCAGAAGTATTACCACTGGGAGATGAAGATGCAACATTAGGATATATTCTCCTCTCTTTAATAAAGGAGTTAAAAATAAAATAGTTGGGAGGTCTTGGCCATCTTTGGTCATTATAAGCACACGAGAATATTCTAAAATGATCACAAAAATGACATTGATGGAGATATGTGTCAATGATATTGCTTTACCTAACTGAGCCTAGTCTGTTCTGTGGGGAAAAGGTTAAAATAATAATTTCATCTGTTTGCCTCATATGTACACTAAACTTCATGGAAATGTATCTGAACTTTATAGAATAATCCTAAACTTAAGGCTATTCTAAGCACATGAATAAGAAAATCAAAACAAGGTATAAATTTTATAGAAACATTCAGCATTTTCAGTTAAACTTAGGAGAGTAATTTATATCCCATGATGTAGTTCATCCATCTGGAAGAATGCCACTTTTTGAGTCTTTAAATCCAAACCAATTGAGCAATTAAAAGGAAGCCAACTTGAAAAAAAACTGACAAAAATCAAGTAAGTAACAGCTATTTTTCTGTCTCTTTGATGCTTTCAAATCCATTAGGTTTAGTTATGTTGGTCTGGAATTAGTTTGAATCATGATTCCTGCTTTAAACAAAGTTGATCACTTACTCTGCAAAAATGACTCAAATGACTTCTTTACATGTGCACATTTTATAACATTTTGACCCAAGTCCAGGTATAGTTCTAGCAAACAATTTATCATCAATTTCCCTGACATTATATATATTTTAAAAATATAGGTCATGTAAAATGTCAAGGGATTTTTAGAAAATATTTTTTTCTTTGAATCAGAAATTTGTAAAAAAAAATTGAAAATAAGTGAAGCTTTATTTTGACATTTAACAAAAAATCTAATTTTATGAATATATACAAAATAAAAACTTCTTTGACTGAGATAGAAAGATGTAAGAAGAATGCATGCTATTGTTTAAGATTTTATTATTTGGTTTCTGCTATTGTATAACATAAAATAATACATTATTACATGAAGACATATGATTATTTTCATTATTAATGTGCAATTAGAATAACGAATGTATCAGTGTGCACTTAAAACCTAAGCAGTGCTATGGACAACTAAATTCTGATAGCACCCCAAGACCCTTGCTTTTGGGTACCAACATATTCTAGCCTTCTATTCAGTCAGAGTGTTATTGTAAAGGGCTATTTCTGAGACAATTAAGGTCTCAAATGAGTTCTCTTTAAGACAGGGATATTTAATAATGATGGTGGGCCAAAATTTTTGTTATAACTCATACTTTGAAGCCCTGCTGTACTTTGTATGTGAATGTTAGCCAGAGGCTCATGTGTTTAAGACTTGGTCCCTGGGGCACTGATATCAACAGAGAATTCAAAAAGGAAGAAACACATATGGCCTTTACTCACATGAGAAAGTGCTCAGCATCCTTAAGCATCAGGGAAATGCAAATAAAAACCACAATGAGTTTCCACCTTACTACAGTCAGAATGGCAATCATAAAGAAAGCCAACAACAATAATTGCTGGCAAAGATGAGGGGAAAAGGAACCTTCATTCACTGCTGGTGGGTTTGCAAGCTTGTTCAACTGCCTTGGTAAGCACTGTGGAGACTCCTCAACAGAATGGACATAGAGCTACCAATGGACCAAGCTATCCCTCTACCCACATGATGTAACACCACAGGATAGAGACATTTGTGCAACTATATTTATAGCAGCTCATTTCATAATAGCCAAGAATTGTAATAAAACAAAATGCCGTTCCATGGAGGAATGGATAACAAAACTGGTATATTTACACCATGGAATTCTATTCAGCTGAAAGGAAAAATGACATATCTAAATTTAGAAAAAATGGTCTGAATTGGAGCAGATCCTACTAAGTGATCTCTCAAAAGAACACAGAGCCAAACACTGCATATTCTCCCTCATATGTGGTCCTTAACCAGGCTAACTTTAAACTCTATGCAGACCAGTAGAAAGACGTGAGAGATTATGAATGAGGGGTAAGGGATCGGGGGAAGGGGAATGACTTAAGCATGAAGCTAAACCAAAATGGGTTCAAAATTATAAAATTCTCATGAGCATACTGTAACCTATTGAGCAAGTAGTGGGTGTCATCTGGCAAGAGGGGCCATTAATAGAAGGGGAGAGAGTCTAAGCCTGTGAAAAATTGATCAGCCTGGCAACTCCTGGTCCCAGTCATTGTCTCCTTCCCTCACTGTACTGTTTACCTATGAGGTTCCAAAAACTAGTCAGGACTCTGTCAAAGCTCTTGAATGCCCACCCCAGGCCTGAGGCAGGATCCTGTTGCTGAAGAAACTACAGAAAACCATCTATCAGCATCTAGAGACCCTGTGAGTTCCAGAATGGCAACCAGCCCCTAGATGGCATTTAGTGCAGTGCTGGAAGACAGTGCATAAGCTGCCAGGGGAAGCTGGTCAACGAGAACTGGAGTAAACAGAGACCACTGGCATGAAACATAGTCTGCTGCCATGAGTAGGCTGACCACACTTCCTATTGGGATAGAACAGCAAACCAAGAAAGGAGCACTTGTGCAATGGAGGAGCCAAAGCCTGGGGAAGGCAATCAACAGCTTTTAATTTTGTCCAAATAATCCACTTAGTGATGGGGAACCCTTAACTGGAACTAGTGACTCAGGGCTATATGCACTGGGAGCTGGAC
The DNA here is from genome assembly GCA_004024765.1 of Zapus hudsonius. Taxonomy (NCBI): domain Eukaryota; kingdom Metazoa; phylum Chordata; class Mammalia; order Rodentia; family Dipodidae; genus Zapus; species Zapus hudsonius. The sequence goes on from PVHP010033751.1 coordinate 12,509, forward strand.
TCTTGGGCCCCCAAGGAGAGATGCACTATATGAGACATTAACAGAGAGGCTACTAAAATTAGAATCTAGCTAATTCAGAAATGTGCATCTCATTTAACCTACACTGATCTCACTCTCTGATGGAGATTCTCTTTGTATCTTTCAGAATGCAGCGAGAGAACTGTGGCTCATCCAAACCTACCAATGAACTGTAGGCTGATAGCTGACATCCTGGCAAGAGATGAGCCACCCCAGACATACCATGGAGGATCCATATGGAACCCTGAAGAGAATGATGGGATAAACCCCATAGTCACAGCCAATCAGTCAACACAGGATAAGCCAGTGAGTCAGACACTAGTGATTTTTGACACAACCTAAAGCAGAAGAACAGAGACCGCTAAGTTCTCAACAATAAAGTAGCCTTAATACTCACCCACCATGACTCAGGGAACTGAGCAGAAGAGGGGGTAGAAAGATTGTGAGAGCCTTGGTGGGGGAGAATATCCAGAGACATGGTCCCCCTCAGTAACGACATATGAGGGCTGGTGGAACTGGGCTGACTCCTAGGCTATGCATGGTCCCCTTCCCCAAGGACTGATCCAGACTGCCCACAGAGGAGGATATCCAGCAGATTGGAGATGTTGAAGAGGGGCATTGGGGAACTGGGGATAACAAATCATTGTTTGCCCATTAAGTAACATAACTAATTATGGATAGTAAAAAAAAGTGAAATCATGCAATAAAAAAAGGCTGGGTCTCCAGTATATTGCACTATCTGGAGGGAGTAGAACCTGTAGATGGGGCCTATTGAGAGGAAGTTACATCATTGAGGTATACCCCTTAGGGAATTTTAAGATGTGTCCCCTTTCTTGCCTCTACTTTGCTCCCTAACCATTAGGTGAAATGTTCATTTATCTTTAAAACAAACCAAAGGATTATATTGGTTGGAAAAATGATTGATATGGATATGAAATGGTGTCTCATTGTATAGAATGTCAGTAGCTTAGACATTACAGATCCAACAATATTCTATTTTTTAGTTTTTAAAAATATTTTATTTATTCATTTTCAAGCAGAGATACAGAGAGAGAGAGAGAGAGAGAGAGAGAGAGAGAGAGAGAGAGAGAGAGAGAGAGAGAGAGAGAGAGAGCATACCAGGCCACCACCTTGTGGGTCTGGCTTATGTGGGTCCTGGAGAATTGAACCCGGGGCCTTAGGCACTGGAGGCAAGTGCCGTAACCGCTGAGCCATCTCTCCAGCCCCCAACAATATTCTAATTGCTCAGTCAAGGCTTCACTGAGCCTATATGTCTGAAAACCTTTGAGCTATTCTTTCTTTTCATTTCACATCCACTATCTTTCATTGACACCATTACAATTTGGTTTCAGAATGTTTCCTAAAAGCTCAAGTGTTGAATGTTTACTTCTCAGCTCATGGCTCTATTGGGCAGTGGTAAAAACTTAAGGAGGTAAGGCCTAAAGGGAGGAAGTTAGTTTATTGATAGATTGTCCTTAAAGGGAATATTGGGGTGTGGATGCCAATTCCTTCTCTTCATTTTCTCTTTATTCCTAGCCACTATGTTGCAAAGAATTGTTCCACCAAGTTTTACTCTCCATTAATGACTGCTTTGCCATCTGCCTAGAACCATTGGGATAATCCTTTATGAAGTGATATCTCCCAAACTGTGAGCTAAAATTAATGATTCCTTTTTACCCCTGTTGCTGGGATGAAGTCCAATCCTTGTACATTCTAAACAACCTACTTGCATTTGTTTGATTCAGGTGTCCCCCGTAAATGTGTGTTCTGAATTGTTGATCCCCAGATGATGACAATTTTGAAATTGGAACCTAGTTGAAGGTGTGTATTACTGGGCACAGGCTATGAGTGTGATAGCCAGTTGCCCCTTACCAGTGTTTGGCACAGTCTTCTGTTCCTGTTGTCCACCTGATATTGGCCAGGAGGTTATGTACAGCTTCTGCTCATGTCATCATTTTCTCTGCCATCTTGTATCTTCCCCTCAATTCTGTAAGCCAAAATAAACCATTTTCTCCATAAGATGATTTGGGTTGGGTTCTTTCTGACAGCAATAAGAAGCTGACCACAACACTACCAGTCCTTTTTCTCCCTAGCCCACTTTTACTCTTTCTATATTTATTGTCTCAAGTATTTTCTTATAGTTGTGGAAATATGACTAAGACAATACCCATATACATTTTAAATTGGCCCCTTCAGATAAATAAATTCAATGATGGGGTGTCATTGACTCAAAGCTGCCTTAAAGCTACTAGGTCTTCTAGGACTCCCTTAGAGTTTCACTTTGATAAAGAGATGTAATAGAGACATTGTGATTTGTTTCAGAAAGATAATTTGTGAAAGACATTAATGAGTGAGCTGGAGAGATTGCTCAGTGGTTACGGCATTGGCCTAGATAACCTAATGACTTTAGTTTAATTCCCCATTGCCTACATAGAGACAGATGCACAAAGTACTGCATGCATCTGGAGATTTTTTGCAGTGGGTAGAGGCCCTGGAACACCCATTCTCTCTCTGTCTTTCTCTCTGTCTCTCTGTCTCTCTGTCTCTCTCTCTCTGTGTGTGTGTGTGCAAGCAAATAAATAAAAATATTTCTTTAAAAAAATACACTAATGATACCATTTTCTGTATTTTCAGGGCTGAATATCAAAGTTCTTGGAAATTTTCATGGTTTAAGTGTACTATTCAAAGTCAAACAAGAAGAATAGATTCAATAGCACTGCACTACTAGATATTGTGTGTATATATGGATGCATATATTCATGTTTGTATGTATGTGGGTATACATTTGTGTGCAGGTTTATGTATGTGTGTGTTTGCCCACCTTGCATATGATATGTGTGTTCACATGTGTGTAGGAATATGCATGTTGAGGCCAGAGATTGACATTAGGTCATTAGGTGCCTTTTATGATGGCTTTCCACTTTGCTTATTTAGACAAGGTCTCAATGAACTCAGAGCTCCTTGATTTGCCTAGTCTAGCAAGCTTGCCCTAGATGTCTGCCTGTCTCCACCTCCTGAAAACTGCCACACCCACAGGACATTTGCAAGGGATCTTGGAATTTGAACTCAGATTCTCTTTCACTTTGGCATTGTTCCAAGATTACCCTAAAAAGAAAGTGGTAGGATTGAATTTAGATCTCTCAAACCTCTTTTTAGTGCTAAATGAGTTATTAGGATTTGATCATTTACAGTTGGTCAAATTGGTATATATATTTATATTAACTAACTTGAAAATATTTAATATCATTCAATTATCCAAATATAAATTAACATCTATACGTTTCATACACACATTTTAAATTGCAATCATTCAAGCCACTAACACATTAATGTTAACACACACAAGCCTATTATAATTAAGCATGTTGTTTACTTCTTTGGTTAGTTGTTTTTGCTGTTTATTTTGTGTAAGTATACTTATAGTCAATCTTTCTCTCATTGCTGCAACAAAAAGAACTGGAACAAAAGCTGCTTTTGGAGGAATGGGTTCACTTGGCTTACACACTTGAGGGGAGACAGTATCCTGGCAGGGAAAACTATGACATGAGCAGAGCAGTGGACATCACCTCCACAGTGGCAGGAAGATGTGCCAAACAATGGCAAGGGGAAGCTGGTTTATAATCCCCATAAGCCTGTCCCCAACAACACAGCTCCAATGAGGTTCTAATACCCAAACTTCCATCAGCTGGGGATTGATCATTCAGAACACATTCATTTATAAGGGACACGTGGATCAAACCATGACAATACTAAAAACAAAACCCAGAGCCTTGCACTAGGCAATATCTGTACTACTGAGTTTCATCCCTAGTCCTTTAATATTTTTTTATCTTTATTGTTCATAATGATTTACATTGTATAGTGGGACAACCATGAGTTGTTATCCCCAATTCCCCATTGCCCCCCTTCCCCATTCCCAGTAAGCTAGATATCCTCCTCCGTGGGCCTTCTGTATCAGTCTTTGTGTAAGGGGACCATGGATAGCTCATTCTGCAGCCGGGCTCTCATGACCCAAGTGTGTTGTTACTGAGGGTGGCCAAGTCTCTGATATTCTCTCCCACCACGGCTCTCACAATCTTTTGGCCCCCTCTTCCGCTCACTTCCCTGAGTCGTGGTGGGTGAGTATTGAGGTTGCTATGGTGTTGTGAGCTTAGGGGTTTTTGTGTCGAGATTCCTTGGTTTCTGTCACACTGTCTTATCTTTTGTTGATTGAATGGCTATGGATGTGGGTCCCTTGTACATCCAATCATTGTCTGTGGAGTTCCATATGGATCCTCCTCCGTATGACTGTGGTGGCTCATCTCATGCCAGGATCTCAGTTTCCTGCCTGCAATCGGTTGGTAGGGTTATATGGGCCACAGCTCCCTCGCTGTATCCTGAAAAATACAAACACAATCTCCATCGGAGAATGAGGTCAGTATCAGTTAACAAATATACAACAATCTGGACTACATAGCTTCTATTTTTAAAAGCCTCCCCGGCAGTCACTCGTATAGTGCATGTTTTCTTGGGAGCCCAAGAGTATGGGATCCGTTGCATATCACCCTGAATCCCTGGTTCCAATCAAGGATTTCCCCTCACTGAGTGGAATATTTGGCCGAATTTAATAGCTGTTGATTGTCTCCCCCAGGCTCAGGCTCCTCCATTGCACACATGCTCCTTTCTCGCTTTCCTTTTCTCTACCATTAGGAGGTGTGGTCAGCCTACTCATGGCCTCAGACTGTGTTTCATGTCAGTGGTCTGTTTACACCAGCTGTCGTTGTTCAGCTCCCCTGGCAGCTTGTGTAGTGTCTTCCAGAACTGCACTAACTGCCATCTGGGATCTGATTACCATTCCAGGCCTCGAAGGGTCTCTCGATGCTGAACAATGGTATTCTGTGGTTTCTTCAGCAACAGGGTTTTGCCTCAGGTATGGGGAGGGCATTCAAGAGCCTTGACAGAATTCTGTCTTGTTTTTGTAACCTCATGGGTCACTTTAGTCAACAGCTCAGTGAGGGAAGGAACCAGTGGCCGGGACCTGGGGCTGTCAGACTGCTCAATTGTTCACAGACTTAGACATTCTCCCCTACTACTCATGGCCCCTCTTACCAGTTGACACCCACTACTTACTCTTTAGGTAACAGTATGCTCATGGGAATTTTATGATTTTGAACCTAATTTGGTTTGGCCTCATGTTTGAGCCTTTTCCCTCCCCCCTTTCCTTACCCCACACATATACCCTCTCAGTTCTTTCTACTAGTTTGGATAAAGAAAACAGTTACCCTGGCTAAGGACCACATATGAGGGAGAGTATGCAGCTTTCCATTTTCTGTTCTTTTGAGTGTTCGCTAAGTAAGATCTGCTCGAAGTCAGACCATTTTTTCCTAAATTTTGATGTGTCATTTTTCCTTTCAGCTGAGTATAATTCCATCATGTAAATATACCACAGTTTCATTGTCCATTCTTCCATGGATGGGCATTTGGGTTGATTCCAATTTGTGGCTATTATGAATTGAGCTGCTATGAATATAGTTGTACAAAATTTTCTGCATCGAGATATGGCATCTTGTGGGTAGATGCCTAGTAGAGGGATAGCTGGGTCCATTGGTAGTTCTATGTCCATTTTGTCTAGAAGTCTCCACACTGCTTTCCATAGCGGTTGAAGAAGTTTGGAATCCCACCAGCAGTTAATGAGGGTTCCTTTTTCCCCCGCATCCTTGCCAGCAATGATTATTTTTGGTTTTCTTTATGATTGCCATTCTGAAAGGGGTAAGATGGTATCTCATTGTGGTTTTGATTTGCATTTCCCTGATGCTTAGGGATGCTGAGCACTTTCTTAAATGAGTCAAGGCCATTTGTGTTTCCTCCTCCGTGAATTCTCTGTTGAGATCAGTACCCCATTTTGTGAGGGGACATTTTGGGTTTTTGTTATCAATTTTTTTTAGTTCTCTGTAGGTTTTGGAAATTAGTCCTCTGTCTGAGTTGTAGCTGGTGAAAATCATTTCCCAGTCTGAAGGGGGTCTATTGGCTCTGAGTATGGTTTGTTTGTCTGTACAGAAGCTTCTGAGCCTGATCAGGTCCCATTGGTTAAGTGTTTGTTGTATTCCCTGGGCTTTTGGAGATTTGCTCAGGAAATTTTTTCCCACTCCTTTTTCTTGTAGCGTTCCTCCTATTTTTTCTTCCAGGGTGTTCACAGTTACTGGATTTATATTAAGGTCTTTGATCCATTTGGAGTTGATTTTTGTACAAGGTGAAAGGAGTGGGTCTATTTTCATTTTTTATACATGTTTATCCAATTCCTCCAGCACCATTTGTTGAAGATGCTATCTTTGGCTCAGCATACATTGTTGGCCCCCTTGTAAAAGACCAAATAACTGAAGTTACTTCCATTTAAAGCTGGGTCTTCAATTCTTTTCCATTGATCTGTCTTTCTGTTTTTATGCCAGTACCACACTGTTTTCGTTACTATGGCTTTGTAGTATGTTTTGAAGTCAGGCATGGTGATACCTCCTAAGTAGGATTTGTTACCTAGAATAGTTTTGGCTATCTGAGGTCTTATGCCCTTCCAAATAAATTTAGAGATTACTTTTTCTATGTCTGTCAAGTATGAGGTTGGGATTTTTTATCGGCATAGCATTGAATCTGTAAATCGCTTTTGGCAGGATTGCCATTTTTACTATATTGATTCTCCCTATCCATGAGCATGCAATATCTTTCCATCTTCTCACATCCTCCTCTATTTCCTTCTTCAGTGTTTCAATATTTTCCTTATATAAGTCCTTTACAACCTTGGTTAGTGATATTCCAAGGTATTTGATTTTCTTTGAGGCTATGGAAAATGGGACAGTCTGTCTGATGTCTTTTTCTGTCTGCTTGTCTTCTGCATATATAAAGGCTACTAAATTTTATGTGTTGATTTTGTATCCTGCCACGTTGCTGAAGGCATTAATCACCTTCAAGAAGTTAC
>PVHP010033752.1:0-19464 GCA_004024765.1 Zapus hudsonius
CCCAATGGGAAAATATATAAAATTGGCATTAAGTCATACTTAGCTCTTTGTTTCAGAAGAATTTGGATAAAATCTAATTACCAGGTTTCAAATGACTCATCCAGTAAAGGGATAAAACATTGTCTTTGTTCTCTAAACTGGTTTTGTAAGATGTAGAGCCTTATTGTTAAGTCAATTTTTAGTTTTATACCAGCCTACTTAATGTTGACCTAAGGAATTTTTAATAACCTTTATAATGAACTTTGTCATATAGATATTATCTTAGTTTTACTTTTCAAGAACCTTTTGGTGACATACTTTAACCTTCAAGTTTTGTCCTCACCATCTTTCTTCCTTCCTTCCTTCTTTCTTTTTTTTCGAGGTAGGGTCTCCCTCTAGCCCAGGCTGACCTGGAATTCACTCTGCAGTCTCAGGGTGGCCTGGAACTCACTGCAATCCTCCTACCTCTGCCTCCCAAGTACTGGGATTAAAGGCGTGTGTCACCACCCCAGGATAGGATTACAGTTTTATTGAGTCGATGGCATGCCTGTACACTTTTTGGTGTATTCTGTGGCCACTTCAAGCCATAGTGGTTCTGTATGACCATTGTGACAGACTATGTGACTTGTGAAGCCTAAGTATTTATTGTCTGACCCTTTAAAGAAAGTTTGCTGGCCTCTCACCCTGAAGAGCAGCCTGAGCCATGAGTATGTGCCCTCCATAGGTATCTGTCCCTACATTTTAAAGAATCAGCAGTTTCAGATGGTGGGGGTGTGTTCTGGGAAAAGTCCTGCCATTAACAATGAAAACCTCTTTTTAAAATATTTTATTTATTTATTTGCTTGGGGAAGGAGAGAGAGAATGGGCATGCCAGGGCCTCTAGCCACTCCAAAGGAACTCCAGTCCACATGTGCCACTTTGTGAATCTGGCTTTACGTGGGTACTGGGGAATTGAACTCTGGTCTTTAGGCTTTGCAGGCATGCACCTTAACCATTGAGCAATCTCTTCAGCCCATAAACCTCTTGTTTCTTGGCATCTTTTTGCACCAGAACCCATGGTGCAGCTTCCTGAGTCATAGCCCCACTTCCCTCCTTGCACGTGGTGAGGGGCCATGGGAGGTAGTGTTTCTTCCTTCTTGCATGAGGCTAGTATCTGTCTACAGGGATGCAGTCATTTCTCCATGCTACCAGCTGGTTATTCTTAGCTTCATTCTGTGCAGAAAGCAGAGTAGTTTGAAGTAGAATTATTTATGGAGGCTCCTGAGGTTAGGTCTATGGCCTTGCTGATCTGGATTAGCCTTGTTAGGGACTCTGAGGATGAGGAGTCCAAAAGCCCCAATGGTTCTGACTCTTCAAGAACAAGTTGAAGGCAAGTCCTGGTCTCAAGTGTATGTTAATGACGATTTCTGAAGATTTCCCCCTCACAGATGTCAGCTCCCCAGTCCCCCAGACATGTCTCATACAGCTGAGTCATGGGTCAATGACGACGGTGGGCATGTGGTGGGGGCAGCTGAGCCCATCGATAGAGGGCCGAGACATCCTCCCCACTAATCAACCATTAATGAAGTCTTCTTCGATGAGGAGGTGGTGATTAATGAACAATCTGCTTGCCCTGTAATTAAGAGTGGAGTTGGAGGGAGAGCCATGATGGATCAGGGGGTTGGGAGAAGGGGAGGTTGGTTTCCAGTTGATCCTGCAGGGAGCGGGAGGGGCGCTTGGATCTAGTTTACTTTTGTACATGGAATCTCAGCCTTCCGCCATGTCCTTTAGCTTCTCTGACCCCACACCATCTGCGACTTGTGGGGGGCACTGTCCAGGGATGTGTTGGGTTTCCTATACACACCTCACAAGCTCCTTCATCTCTTTGCCTGCAGCGAACACATGAACAACTCCCCTCATCACCTTAGCTAGCACTGCAGGGGCAAAGGGAGCAAATGACCACTCCCAAAGCTTTGTCCCCTTTCATCTGCAAGGCCCTTGTCTAGGCTCTGGGCCTGAGGGTCATAGCTGTGCTCACCAGTCCCCATGACTCCATTTCCATCCCTAGAACGAGCACCCGTTTTGTCTTTCTATGGTCTTTATCTTTCCATGGGGAAGTAAAACTTTATTTCTGCTGTCTCCTTTTCAAATGGGACACAGGCTTGTATTTATTTGTTCAGGGAACTTTAACCGCTGAGCCATCTCTCCAGCCCAACTTTAAAAATATATTTTATTTACTTGTAAGGAGAGAGAGAGAGAGAGAGAGAGAGAGAGAGAGAGAGAGAGAGAGAGAGAGAGAGAGAGAGAGAGAGAATGGGCATGCCAGGGCCTCCAGCAGCAGCCAATTTGGCTTTATGTGGGCACTGGGGAATCAAACCCGGGTTGTCAGACTTTGCAGGCAAGTGCCTTAACCCCTGAGTCATCTCTCCAGCCCTGTTCTCAGAACCTTTTAGACTGGGGATAGCCAAGGATATGGCCATGACTCTCCTTTGAGATGATGGTTCCAAGAAGACAGACAGGGCTGTGCCTTGGCCCTCAGACATGGGTTAACTAAGAAGAATGATCTTCCTCCTCCCTCCCTCCAAGGGTGGTGTCCACCATGTCCCTTTGTCTCTCTTCCACCTCCATGGTCTGAAAGGTTTCTTGCTGCTTCTTAGGTTGCATTCCCCCCACCCCCCAAAGGACCTGGCTGACTGATAAGGATCCATTTCCGGAGAGCACAAGTGATTGAACCCATAAAAAAGTGATTGAGGGACATTCCAGGTCAGGAGAGCTCTAAAAATAGCACCCACAGCCATCTGTTCTGGAGGGGACCGGCGCCTGGGCAAGATGGCTCCTTCTGCTTCCATTGACCAGAAGCACTGGAGATTCTGGCCTGGCCAGGGAGAAGGAGCTGACAAAAGCTTTACCTGGGACTCCCCAACATTCCTTTCTTCCTGGTGGGGCAGGTAGGTCAATGGGATTGGTGGTCTAGGGCCTTTCCCCACCTGGCTACTCTGAGTGGGTGGTGGCCCCAAACTTAGTCTCCCATCCTCTTCTTCCAAGCTGGACTTCTGAGCCCCCCAGTCATTCCAGGCACTGAGCCTCAGGGCGGAGAGGGCCTCTTCTGCGGTCTGACCACTCTCTTTCCCTGTTTGATTCATGGGTAACTTCTCAGAGCTCAGTCTTCTCAGTTGTAAAATGGGACACAGGGGACATGTTGGGCTACACTGTGCACAGTAGGTGCTCAATAATGAGTCCCTGCCTGCCCCCTTCAGTCTTGGTGAAGAACTTGGTCCCAGAGCCCAGTGGATGCTGTAATGCGCTGAGAGCTTGACATCACTTAGTCACAGAAGACCCAGTGCCCCGCATGCTACTTGGTGTGTGTGTGTGTGGGGTTCTACTTGGGAAGGGGGCTTTATGCCAGGTGTGCACCGCTGCAATGCAGGAATCGGGTGGCTGATGAAACTGCTTTGCTCTCAATGGAGAGAGGACATAACATTGTCCACAGAGGTCTCTCCAAAGACATCCTAAGAAGCCAGCAAAGGCCAAGTAGAAAAAGACTTCTCCCATGGGTCCTGCCACTTCTGGGTACTTCTCCAACGTGTTGCCAAGTGGAGTCTGAAAGGGTTGCTTGTTAGAAGGCCCCACAGACTGAAGGGAATGTAATTCCCCTTCCCCACTAGGACAGCCTGGGGAAGATGAAATCTCATCCCTGGTCCTGCCTCAGGAGGCCAGCTTCTTCAGGAGGCTGACCTGCTCCTGAAAAGCTGTAGGGTGAACCCAGGATTCAGGCAAGACACCCCTTCCAGCAGGATCCTGAGTCTGACTCAGGCAGCAGCCCCCTCAGCTCCTGTGAGGTGGGGGTCCCCTCATTTCCTGGGGTGAGGACATCACGTCCAGGCTGGGTGTGAAGTCATTGGCAGAGGAGGAGTGAGGGAGGAGGAGGCTGGGACTTCCCGGGCTGGCTCCCCTCCTCCCAGACTCCCCCTCCCTCTCCAGGCTGGGATATAAATCCCACTGGGAAAGCGCTGAACAGAGGCCACAGCACGACCTGTAGTGGTCCAGCCCTCAAGACTGCCCTTGCCTTCCACCTCCTGCTCATCTCGCTTTGGGGCTGTGAGTGACGGGCTCAGGAAGGGTCTGGTACCCAGCTATTTTGTGGGGAAACTGAGGCTGGGATGGCAAAAGCTGGGGCTGAGGGGTTGGAAACTGGATGGGCAGTGTCCAGCAGAGGTGGAAAGGAGAAGCCTGGGAACCCCGTTGCCAACATAACTCCCCTCCCCGCCCCTTATCTACTTCTTTAGGCAGCAGCAGGAGTGGGGAGGCAGGCATGGCTTATGGCTCTCTGACAGATGAGGAAACTGAGGCCAGAGATGGTGCAGTGTGAGCAGGGCAGGGAGGGTGGGGGGTCTGAGCCTTGGTCTAGTTCCAGCCGCAGACAGATGACCCTGGCATAGGCCCTATGGCAGCTGCAGCCTCCCACCATTGAAGGTCAAGGATGACCCAGGCTCCTTTGCAGATGGCGACGCTGCGCAGGCCGTGGCCCGCCATGATTGCGGTGCTGCTGACCCTGCTGGCCTGCCTGGGGGCTGTGGTGGACGCCTACCCCTCCAAACCCGAGGCTCCCGGCGAAGACGCCTCCCCAGAGGAGCTGAGCCGCTACTACGCCTCCCTGCGCCACTACCTCAACCTGGTCACCCGACAGCGGTGAGTGCGCGCGCGCCCCTGCGCTCGGACCACGCCCATGACCACGCCCATGACCACGCCCCCTGCAATCCCACCCCCAGGTATGGGAAACGCGACATCCCAGAAGCTCTGCTCTCCAAAATGCTCTTCCCCGACGACAGCCAGGACCTCTCCATTAAATCGCGGTAAAAGAGTCCTCCTGACCACATGTCCCTTGGAGCGTGGCCTGGTACCATCACTTACAAGTCCCCCAGTGTCACCTCCCAGATCCAATCCTCTCTTTCCTCTCCTCCAGGCCGGAAGGCGGCTACCGGTGGTGAAGACCTCCTGGAAGATGTGCTAACTACTCGATGTCATTTGCACGTTTGGTTCTGAGTGGAGACTCCTCGCCCATTTCTGGGTGCCAGGGGCGCCCCGGCTGGAGAGCTGTGTTTGGTCATTTCCCGATCCCCAAATAAAGAGCAAATTTCACAAAAACTGCAGTGTGCGTTGGCATATTTTGTATCCTTCTCCGTCCTGGAGATGTCATCAGTGGGTCCAGAGAAAAGACTTGCCCCTAAAACAAAAGGCTCCCGCGTCTAGGCAGGGGTGGGCTAGGGGGTGCCTTTCTTGGAGCTGAGCAGAGCCACTCGTGCCCAGCCTGGGGTCGGACAGAGTCCAGGAACCAGGGGGCGGGGAGGAGCAAGGGAGAGTGGGTGGAGGAGAAGGAAGAGAGCTGGAAATCTGAGGAGGAGTTTGGCAGCGGGCAGCCCAAGAATGGGAGACATCAGACATTTGTCCCCAGGGCTTTGGTGACTGGAGAGGAGAGGGCCCATGGAGGGATAGCCATGTGGGATAATATGGGGCACACAGAGTGAAGAGTAGACCATTCTAGCATCCCTATTCCTTGAATAGGAGAAGCAATGGGAGTGTGGAGGCCTGTCTCAGCGGCAGCCCTTCCCAGGCTGGCTGAGCTCACACTCAGTGCAGGTATCCTGAACTGCATCTTCCTAGTGACAATTCTTTTTTTTTTTTTTTTTTTTTTTGGTTTCTTGAGGTAGGGTCTCGCTCTAGCCCAGGCTGACCTGGAACTCACTCTGTAGTCTCAGGGTGGCCTTGAACTCAGGCAATCCTCCTACCTCTGCCTCCCAAGTGCTGGGATTAAAGGCGTGCGCCACCATGCCCGGCTCCTAGTGACAACTCTAATGGCTTTCCTTCCCCACTAGACACGAAAGTCTATAGGTGCTCTGGGTGTTTAAACTTCTGCTCACGCTTAAGAAATCTGTCCATGTCTCCCCTTCTGTGTCCTGCCTGGCTTCTAAGCCTGAGGACCCCCTGGAGGAAAGGCCTGTGTGTCCCCTCCTCTGTCTGGGTCCCTAGTGCTGGGCAGGTAGCTGAGGAACTGGGGTGAGGAGAATCAGATTAAAGCCAAGGCTCCAGAGCCAAAGGTGTGCCAGGCAGGACAGCTGGGGGGCATCACTGGGTGGGAGACATTCAGGAGCATTCACACCTCCATGGTCCTGGGAGAGAAGACTCCAGAACAGCCAATGCTACAGCTACAGGAGAGGTTCCTCCTTCACGAGGGGACCACCGGGGCCCCCATACCCCCTCCTGGTGCTGCCCTTCATCTTCATAGGACCAGAAAGGGGTGGGGGGCACAACCCCAAGACCTGGTATACATCACATGTGATTTCTCATGTTGTGCCTTTGCACAGGCCATTGGCCCTGCCTGCACAGCCCTTTCCCCCTCCCCACCTGGAGAATACCTCCAGTTCAATGGTCACCTCTAGAAGCCAGTCCTGGTTTCTCAGGAGAGACAGTGTCTGTCTCTCTCCCCACAGTACTGCCACTGCCTAAGTTCCATTTCCTGCCCCATTGCACTCTCCGTCCTCCCTCCCCTGCACCAAGAAAGCCGCTGCTGCCTTGATTCCGTTGTGTGATCAAGTAGCTGGGGCTGCATGTCAAGGTGTCGTCCATGGGCCCGTCTCCTGGTCTGCCTGAGGGAGCTGGGGTCAGTCTGAGGTTAATGGAAAAGAGAGCTGGTCTGAATTCTATGTGTGACCACAGCCCTTTCTGTAGTGAGATAGGTTCACTTTGAGGAGTGTCGAACAGGTGGACAACCCACTGCTGATCAGCTCGACCAATATGAGAGCCAAAGGGAAACTTCGGTGTAATAACGGGGAAGCGGCAACAGTTACCTCCTGATAAAAGCACTGGGTTATGTGCTAGACCATCAGCGATGTATTTACTCACATCAGATTGCTAGGAAATGGATTTAGTTCTCTCTCTTTTCTCTCCCTCTCTTCCTCTACTTCCCTCCCTGCCTCTCTCTCATGCTGGACATGGAACCCAGGGCTTCACACACACTAAACAAGCTCTCTACCACTGAGCTATCTCCCCATCCTCTGGATTAAAAACCAACAAACAACAGAATTAGCAGTCACTTAAGCCAGGTGGAAGCTTATTTCTCTATTATACAAAATGCCACTGACAACAGGTGCATTGATGTCACTGCTCCACAGGGCATCTGAGAGCTCCTATCACAGTTTCTTCAAGTCCTCATCTGCAGGGCTGAAGTTGGCTCACCGTCACCTCACCTGTGTTCCAGCCAATGGCAAGGAGTGCGGGGAAATGGTGTGTGTGTGTGTGTGGGGGGGAAGAAATCTGGTTTGGTGTTAATGTAACTCTAAAACTTCCCATCTAGAAGAAACCATGCAACTCACTTATGCTGCAGTGAGTGTTGGGAAGGGCTAGCTCAGGCGCTGCTCAGGGTGTCCCAGGTTGGCCAGGCTGCAGCCATCTAAGGGTTTCACTAGACTCATGCTTGAAAACGCTCGCTCACAAGTCTGGGAAGTGACCATAGATAGTGTACAAATTATTGGAATATGAAAAATTATTGAAACAGTTAAACAGGAGTTCCAGGTCTGGGAGCGCAGAAAGGACTTTAACCTAGCAAGTCTCAGACAAGATAAGGAAGGAATGAGAGTCCTTACCATCATCCCCATTATTCGTAATTGACTGAAGTTTACAAGAACTCACTGTAGATCTGTTTGTTGTTACATTCTGTAGACCTCTGCTTATTGCCACGTACACATCTCTGTACCCAACTATAAATCTCTTGACACTTAGGGCTCAGGGCCACTACCTTTTTGGGGAGACTCATGCTTGGCCGGTTAGTGTAAAATAAACCGTCCTCCCTCCTCTAACTGGTGCAGCTCTGTCTCTCATTGGCACAGGGTGCTCTACTTCAATAGGAGTCAATAGGAGTCCCTCTAGTTCGAGTCTCTTGGGTGCTGTGGTGCTGGTTCTACCCGGAGTGAGTGCTCCCAGAGGCCTCAGTTGACTGCAGGTAAAAGAAACTATAGAAAACCAGACTACAGAGAGACAGAGGCTATACTGGGGCTGCCATAAGAAACCAACTGTGTGCTTTAAACCAGGGCCATGGTTCTGGAGTCTAACCAGTCTAACCTCAGTGTCAGGAGGGTCGGATCTGTTCCAGGCCAACCTCTGTGGCATGGAGTTAGGTATCTTCTTGGGTCTCGCCATATCGTTTTATCTCTATGAATGTCTTTATTTTTGCTTGTGTGTGTGTGTGATGTGGTATGTATGTGTGCAATGCCCCGTGTGCTGGAACAATGTCAGTGTCCTTCTCCATCTGTCCTCTGCCTGTCCTTACTTGAGCCGGAGTCTTACTGATCTCGGAGCATGCCTTATCCTCCCTCCCAGACTCAGCCACTCCCGGCTGCTTCCCTGTGTGACTGGGGGTTGCAGAAGTGTGTTGCCACGTCCAGCTGCTTATGTGGGTCCCCGAGGTTTGAACCCCAGTCTCTCAGGCCTCCTCAGGCCCTCATGCTTACACAGGAAGTAATCTTAACTGCTGATCCATCAACCAGAATGGTTTTTTAATTTTTAAAATATTTCTTTATTTTGAGGTAGGATCTCACTGTAGCTCAGGCTGACCTGGAACTCAGTCTGAAGTCCTAGGCTGGCCTCAAACTCATGGTGCTCCTCCTACCTCTGCCTACCAAGTGCTGGGATTAAAGGTGTGCGCCACCATGCCTGGCTAGACGTCTGTTTTTGTATATTCCCAAGGACATCAATGATATCTCAAGGACACCAGTTACACTGCATTAGGAACACATGGACTCTCCAACGTAGAGGGAAGTGTAGGCAGATTCCCGGTTAGTGAAGTGAGGAGCTTCTGAGGGGCTTAAACTGTGTGGGTAGGTGTCAGAGCTACCCTCAACCCAAAGGTTCCGCCCAAAGATGGGGGATCCCATGGGTCCTAGAGTCATGGGGAGTCATGCCATAGCCTTCCCTCGACTGCTGCAACTCACTTTAGGAATAAGACATTGGTTTAAAGAAAATTAAAATTAGGGCTGGAGAGATGGCTTAGTGGTTAGGGCACTTGGCTCCAGTGCCTAAGGCCCTGGGTTCAGTTCCCCAGGACCTACATAAGCCAGACCCACAAGATGGTGGCTCTGGTGCACTCTCTCTCTCTCTCTCTCTCTCTCTCTCTGCTCGAAAAATGAATAAATAAAATAAAAAAGAAAATTAAAATTAAAATTAAATAAAGCTCAGGACTGGGAATATAGCTCAATGGTAGACCACTTGTCTAGGCACTAGGTTCAGTCCCTACTAGAGCAAAATAAATAAAAAGTAAATAAATAAATATAAAATTAAAAATCCTGGCCTCAGGTCTTGGCCACACACCTTTAATCCCAGCACTTGGTAGGCAGAGGTAGAAGAGAGCTGGGTTCGAGGCCAGTCTAGGACTACAGAGTGCATTCCAGGTCAGTCTGGGCTCTAGAGTGAGACCCTGCCTAGAAGAAAAAAAAATACTAGCCTACAAGTTTGGCCAAGCTCTGGCTAGCAGAGGCATCCTGGAAAGTGGAGAC
The DNA here is from genome assembly GCA_004024765.1 of Zapus hudsonius. Classification (NCBI taxonomy): domain Eukaryota; kingdom Metazoa; phylum Chordata; class Mammalia; order Rodentia; family Dipodidae; genus Zapus; species Zapus hudsonius. Next base: position 9,504 of record PVHP010033752.1, read on the forward strand.
AGAGCCACATGGAGCTGGCTGTGACCTTCCTGTGACCTTGGGCAACCTCAGCTACCTTGCTGATCCTGTTTCTCAAATGACAGGTCAAGAGAAAAGATTGATTCTTACTACCTCCCCAGGTACTGAAGGGGCACTATTGAGGTGACTTGTTAGGAAGGTTCTGGAATACAGTCTTAGGTGAGTGGTGGCCTGCTTCATCCTCTTTCTGACTTTCAGTGACCTCATCTTTCAGAAAAAAGCTTTCCCTATCATCTTCCCTCACCTTTCAGCCCCCTAGACCTCCAGCTCTGTCCAGGCCAGCAGCAGCACAGGACTGGGAACAGCTCAGACCCTGGGGACCAGGGACCAGGGACCAGGGACCAGGGACCAGGGACCAGGTCCCGCCGGCGGCCCGCGCTGGAGCCTGGCGCCCTCTGGTGGCGGGCGAGCCACTCACAGACACAGCCGACAGGTTTTCTTTGCAAGGTGTGTGCAGGTGCGCGCTGTGTGCGGGCCAGAGCTTGCCTAGGCTGTTTTCTTTCTTCTTTTTCCTCCTCCTCTCCTCTTCCTCCTCCCCCTCCTTCTCCCCCCTCAGCCCCCAGGTCGGATTTTACTCGAATCCAGACTTACCTGGAACTCACTCTATGGTACCAGGCTGGCCGGGAACTCAAGGCAATCCTCCTCCTACCCCAGCCTCCTGAGTGCTGGGATTAAAAGGCGGGTGCCAGCCACCACACGGGGCTTGGTGGCCTTCTTTGATTGCTCTCACTTTATTTACCGAGGCAGGGTCTCTCGCTTGAACCCAGGTACACCTATTGCCTGGGAATCCCTTGTCTCTGCGTCCTAAGGGTTGACATTACCAGCAGCCAGCTACACCCTCCAGGAATGTACTTGGGTGTTGGAGATTGGAACTCTGGTCTTCATGCTTGCTAGGCAAGCGCTCTATTCTCTGAGCCATCATCTCCCCAGCCCTTGACCAACGGTTTGCATAGTGGAAAGGCCCAGGTCTGGGTTTACTAAGAGAAAAACCAGCATTTGCTGTGTGGAATGTTAGTTGTCTCATAAGGCCTTCTTGAAAAATGAGGGTTGAGAACCCAGCATGTCCTGTGTTCTTCCTATCTGGAGATATGCTTTGATGGGCGCCACTTTACAGAGAGGTTAAAGGAATCGGGCTCCCAGCGGCAGGAATTGGGCCCAGGCCTTCTGAGTTCTAATCCCACTGTACCAGATTCCTGGGTGTCCCCTCCTATCTCCACAAGTCGTTCCCCCCTACACTATTCCTCCCTCCCCCCAAGCCACCCTGAGACTTCTTGCTGTTCTGACTTGGGAAAAGGGACCCTTAGGGGTGAGAAGTCCTTTGCTCCCTGCTCAGACGTCCGTGTAGACACCCGAGCTGGGGTGCGACCCCTGGATGGGAAAGGGATGCTGAGCAGGTGCAGGTGAGGATCGATGCGTGTGGTTGCAATTAGAAGGCAGTGTGAGACTGGGGGGGGGGCGGTGAACAAGCGTTCTACCTCTGTAGTCTCCCGCTTCTCAGTCAAGAGCAGGAAATGATAGTCAATATCTTGACAGATCCAATGAGAGGAGTCCAGGCTTTAGAGCTCAAACCTGAGTCTCCCACTCACTAACTGTGTGGTCCCGGCCATGTTCTTAATGTCTCTGAGCAGAGTTCTGTGTTTGAGTCTGTAAAGTGGGTTCTGGTAAGGATGCGGTGAGATGACAGCTGGGCGTCCTGAACAACTTGAGGCTTTATAAGTGATACTGGCTTTCGGCACACACCTGTGATAGGGGGAGGAGAGGCAATGGCCACCAGAAACTGTCACCTCCCCTCAGGAAGCCAGGCCCATCAGTTCTCATAGGACATCCTATACATTCACCAAGTGGGTGTCTCCCCTTCCTTCCATGTGGCCCAAGGACCCAAGGCCTCTCCTGGTCCCCTTCTTTCTCTAGCTCTACACTAGAGGGGAAGGCCTGTCTTTCCATCCTTCTTCCCTGGGGTCCTGGAGCTACAGCCTCAATCGTGTACACTGAGGAAATCCCATTAAGAACATGGGTTGACTCTGGAAATGTTGGGGGAACCAGAACCTTTCCATTGACCCAAAACCTGCCAGGATCCTGTCCTTTGTGAACCAGGCCCACAGGCAGACAGGGGCCCATGGGAGACCTTTGTCTAGTTCACCTAGTCTACTGAGACTCTAACACCTACACCACCGCTCCGGCCCCTCCTGTCCCTGCCTCCAGTGTGCTGGCGTTACAGGTACCAGGGAGGGAGGGGGCTGGGCTGGGAAGTGAGAGAAGCTGACAAGAGGCGGGGACTCTGGGGGGCCAAGGAGTATAAAGGGGTGCACCCATCCAGCCTGAGGCAGGTGCCTGGTTGGTCACTTAGGATTCAAGGTAAGTGGGCTCAGCCTGTTGTGGGCTTGGGGGCTTCTCAGGGCTGGGACCTGTGATCGAGAGTGGGGGCTGGTATATTGCTGAGCTGGTGGCCATCCTCTGCATCTGGATAAACCTCTTGGGGGAGGGAAGGCCCTACAAGGCCTCAGAATTCTGTCTTCACTCCTCAAGTTTATTCTCTGTCCCCTGCCCTGTGAGTAAGTTGGAGTGCCCTGCTTCCCGCTAGCTCGTGTCTTGAACTCCTCCCAGGTCCTCTCTCCTGGGAGCCATCAGGTCCTGGATATCACAGGTCCTGTGTATCCAATCCTCATGTTCCCTTTTTTCTGCTCTGCTTTTCTACCTAGCCTCTGGGATGCTTATAAGGGAGAGGTATATGTGGAAGTGTCCTTGCTCCCGAGCAGTGTCAAGTAGGAGGGTGGTAGGTGCTGCTGGTCCTTGTTTTACCCTGTGTGCCCAGGCAAGGCTTGAAGAAATGGGTGATGGGTAAGGGCCAGGCGAGCAGGCCTGGCTTCCTGGGCATAGAAGGATCTACAGACGAGCACTGTTCTGCCTCCACACACTCTCCCCCTCCCCTTGTTCCTCAGATGGCTGTCACACATCACTGCCTGTTCCTGCTGCTCCTGTCCACCTGTGTGGCTCTGTGGCTGCAGCCCCTGCAGGGTGCCTGGGGAGCCTCACTGGAGCCAGTGTATCCAGGGGACAGTGCTACGCCAGAGCAGATGGCCCAGTATGTGGCTGACCTCCGCCGATACATCAACATGCTGACCAGGCCTAGGTGTGTGCAAGAGAGGAGAGATCCCAGCCTGCGGGACCCTGGGCTCACTGCATCCTGGCCATGACCTGGTCTCCAGCCCCTTCTATGCCTGCTCTTGGGATAACAGTATCTCTACAGAGTCATGTGGGCTCATGTGCTGATGATGCCTACGGGGAAGTGGGAGGCAGGTGAGTTGGCACCTGAGCACAGCTGTTTCTCCCTCCCAGGTATGGGAAGAGAGACAAGAACATGCTGGACTTCCAGAACGGGGATCCCCCCACGCAGCTGCTCCCAGGTGGGTTTGATTCCCTGCTCGGCTCCCTGGTCCTGAAGCAGGGGTTCTGGAAAGGTGGTCTGGAGGGGTGGGAGAACGGGGACCCAGGGTAGTCCTGACAGCACCAGGACTGCCCTCCCACATTACCAGGTTTTCTCTCCTCGCAGGGAGCTCAGCCCCATGGACTGGTAGCGCCCTCTCCTGCCACCCGTGACTCTAAGGCTGACCATCCCGCTCTCCCCTGGCAACCTGGGCTCTGGGCAAAGCATGCTCCTCCTTTCCCCACAAGCTAAATAAAGCAAGTGAAAGCACACCCTCTCTGTGTGTGTCTGTGGACCCCCACTAGAGTTAGCTGGAGGCCAAGGGGGGTGAGGGGGAGCTATCAACGATTCAGAATGTGTGCAAGGGCATCAGAGCCCCTCGGCTCACCCTCTCCACAGAGGGACATTCATGGGCCAAAGGAACCTCCCAAGAGCAAGTCTGTGAGGTGGCACTTTGGAACTTGGTCTTCCTATCAGAGCACCTCTAAACCATCAGCCAGAGGCCCTGCTCCCAAACGTGTCCCAGGAATGCTTCCTCTGCAGTGATGTGCCCTTACACGGGACAGGGAGCCTGAGGAAGGGCTCTGGTTCTAAGCTGCGTAGGGTGGACAGCTGCTCTTCTGAGATCTGGAGAGAATGGGCTGTCCTGAGAGTCAGTGAACTCCCGAGTTCAAGGTGGATTTAAGTTGCTGTTGAAGCACAATCCACAGGGGTTGGGGGGTGTCTCCCCCCCCGGAGGCAAGTTAGAGTTCTAGCCTTCATGAGTCTGGTCTGTGGAGTGCACACTCTAGTTTATGGCCAAGGGGTGAGGACCCAGATCCCACTTGAGGGGTCCCAGCGGGCCTCAGTAGCCAGTCCTCTCCTGTCCTTTTCAGGTACACTGAAGAGGTGAGGGGGGGGGAATGAGCTGGTCTCTCTCCTTTCCTGGGTCTGGGAGCTCCTGTGGATCATAGGATCATGGGGGAGGGGAGAAGGAAGATACACAGAACCTTTCTGGTTCCCAGGATGGCTTCTCCCCCCGCCCCCATGTGTTGTGCTTGGTGGGTGAGAGTCCCACTTTCCTCGGCTTAGCACTGATCCCATGGCAATGACTCCATCATTGTGTTCTGTCTGGAAAGTGTGAAGGACCTGGAAATGGGATCTGGTCCTGAAAGACATGGAATTCTACAGGAGACAGCTTCCAGGCCAATACTGGCTCAGATGGATTCCTAAATGAAATCCAAGGGGTGTTGGGATGGCGCGCAGTTTCAGCAGGACAATGAGTTTGAGTATGGATGACAGAACCTGAGGTTCCAGCATTTTCTCTGGCAGCTTAAGTGATGGGTTCTAATGGGAGAGTTGCAGACACTTCCTAGAGACAGGACTTAGGAACCCCCATATATATGGTGAGTGTGACAGCTGCCGCTGGAGAGGTGTCTGGCCCTGTCCAGGCCTCTTAGGGACAGGGTCTGGCTAGGCTCCTGCCTTCCCTGGTCTGCACACTGAGCTCCCTCAGCTTGTTCCAGTGCTAACCCTGAGGCATCCCAAGCTGTCCTGCCCCGTGGAGAAACTTGGCAGGCTGCGGGCATGGCTGAAGCCCCTGCTTTGAGGCTGCTGTTCTTCCTTGGAGTCCCAGCCCTTCACCTTGGGAACTGTGGATGTGTATGGAGCCAGGGAAGGTGGTGGGCTGCAGGGGGAGGCAGAAAAGTCTCTGGATTGAGGTCTTTTTCTCACTCAGCAGGAACTCCAGGCTCCCCTTCTTCATGGAAGGACAGGTCTTCCCTGCCAGTCTCCACAGAAGTCATCGAAGTACCAGAGATCATTTCTCTTTATTGATCTCGCTGCGTAGATAGGGGGAAGTTGAGGTCCGTCTCACAATCTAAAGGGGTCTGTGGGCAGCGAGATGGGGGGGGGTCAGGCTCCTGGAGGTCAAGGCCCAACACAGAGAAGGACATCCCTAGGCCCTGGCATCCCATCCATGTCCCCATCCCCCGAGTTTCCTCTCTTCCCACCCACGCTGTCCCTGGATCGGGATCCGGGTCCGAGGTCTCTGGCCAGAGGCAGAGACCAGGCTTGCCTACCTGGAGCTGGAGGGAGAGGGCTTTGGTTGAAGTCTCTGGAGTTCCAGTGTTTGGGCTTTGCTGGTGGTCCGTGGGGGCGGGTTCGTGGTGTTTGAGGCATTCTTGATGATTTTGTGCTTCTTCGAGCTAGGGGACACGTCATTGCTAGATCATGGGGTCCGGGTGCTCCCCATCCCTCCTCGGGCTTCCTCCTCTGGTTTACCTGATGAAGAGCTTCTCCATATACTTGTTGATCTGGCCAAAGTTTCCCAGCCAACTGGCCACCCTGGCTTCGGGGGCCGGAGGCAGTGGAAGCTCGGCGCCTAGGGCGCCCTCGGGTGGTCCCATCAGTGAGACCAGGCTCGCCAGCGCCAGTGCGCACGCGCAGCGCCGAGCCAGGCTCTGGAGGGGGCGGGGAAGGCGGTGCAGGGTCACGTGACCGGGCTAGTGTTTGCAAGTCCTGTGGACGCTGGACTGGGTCGGGGAACCGGGGTGCAGGGAAGCTTAGACCAAAACACACGGCCAAGCGCACACACGCACGCACACGTGTGTGTGCACGAGCGCCACGAGGCACATCCTGGCGCCCAGGGAGAGTGGGGTCCACCTGGACGTGCACAACCATGGACACAAGGCTGAGAGCCGACGGTCAGCTCACTCCTCTCGCTGCCTTCTGCCGCAAATCCTTGCACACCCCAGCCGAGCCTCTCCTGCCTCTTTATTCCTCAAAAACACCAGACAGGCTATCGTCCACCTGGAAGCCCCCTCCTCTAGACTCACCAGCACCAACATTCACCTTCTTAAAAAGAATAAATTCACCTTCTAAATGAATCCGAGTCGGGCAGTGCTGTTTAAAATTGCATCCTTTGAGCTGGGGAGATGGCTCTGCAGTGAGGACACTTGCTTGCAAAGCCTTTGATTCCCCAATACCCACATAAAGCCAGACGCACAAAATGCTGTGTGCATCTGGAGTTCGTTTGCAGGGTGCAGGAGGCCCTAGCACCCTCTCTCTCTCTCTCTCTCTCTCTCTCTCTCTCTCTCTCTCTCTCTGCTTGCATTAATAAAGATTGAAAAAGAAGAGCTAGAGAGATGGTTCAGTGGTTAAGGCGCTTGCCTACAGAGCCTAACGACCCTAGTTCGATTCCCCAGTACCCACATAGAGCCAGATGCACAAAGTGGCACATGTGTCTGGAGTCCATTTGCAGTGACTGGAGGCCCTGGCGTGCCCATTCTCTCTGTTGTTTCTCTTCTATCTTTCTCTGCTTGCAAATAAATAATTTTTTGGGCAGTGGCTGAAGGTTATGGTGTGCCCATTCTTTCTTTCTGTCTCCTATCTCTCTGCTTGTAAATATATAAAATTGTTTTTAAAAGATTTTAAAAGATGGGGCTGGAGAGATGGCTCAGCGGTTAAGGCACTTGACTCCAGTGCCCAAGGCCCCCGGTTCAATTCCCCAGGACCCATATAAGCCAGACCCACAAGGTGGTGGCCCTGGTGCGCTCTCTCTCTCTCTCTCTCTCTGTATCTCTCTGCTTGAAAATGAATAAATAAAATATAAAAAAGATTTTTAAAGAAAAATAAAATTGCACCCATTCACCTGCTCTCCCCTCGCTTCAGCTTTCTCACTGCATTCTGTATTAATCTTGTTATATATTTCACGAGTCCCTTCCCAGCCGCACCTCCTCCCTCCCTGTCAGCACCGTTGCAGGTGGGCTCTGCCTGTTGTCTACTGACATAGTGCCAGCACTCAAAACCATGCCTGTCACTTAGCAGGTGACACAAGACCCTCGACCTCCCACTCTCAGCCACACACAGAGCATTTTGTGTTAAACACACAACTCACTGACTGATGCCCATAAATCAGTCACTTCCCCACCCCTGCACCCCTAAATCTTTCTTAACCAGAGCTGCCCTCAGCCATCTCCCCAAGCAGGGGCAGGAAGCTCTCTCTGGCAGCTGTCCTGGCCTCCCTCCTTCGTGCCCCTAGTGGGCCCAGAGAGGCGTTCTTGGTGCCAGCCTCCATTTCCAAACCCCTACAGCGCGGAGGTGTCAGAAGTCAGCAGACATTACCATGACTCTGGGCGGGCGCAGAGTGGCACAGCCAAAGGTCTCTTGCCAGCACCTCAGAGGAGCCTTATATTTCTTTGGATCCATGGCCCCTCTCTCTCTCTAAGGCTCCACCCCAGCCTCCCCCCACAATTTGGGAACTGTGAGAGTGTGGGGGTGGAAGCGTAAGGCAGCTGGCTCTCCTCATCAGGGCCCAGAGGAGTGGGTAGTGGAGGCAAGAGACACTTGGGTTGGGGTTCTTTCTGCTCCAAGATCACAGGTGCTGTTTGTGGGTTCGTGAGGGGCCTGTACCTTTCCTAGGGGTCAGTATTGGAGTGAGCAGGGACCCGTGTTGAGAGAGGGGACACCCTTCCCATCTAGCAGATCCAGGGACCTCTTTTTCTAGATGTTGCTGTCTGTGGAGCCCTCTAGGTCTGCTGGCTAGGGTGGGGTTCTACCTTGAAGATAGAAATCCCCTGCTTCACCTTCTGCTTTTCTGGGCAAGAGTGATGGGCCCACCCTGCCCCCAGAAAGAGGGCAGTAGGAAGAGTAAGGTCTTCATGGTAGGAAATCTGACTTCACCACTTCCCAGCTGTGTGACCTCGATCAAAGGACTTTACTGTGGAGTGAGCGCCCAGATCGTCATGTGTGGCATGGGTCTGATCAGCCCTTGGCATGGGAGTGTTGCCAAGATTAGGCTGACCAGGTGGCTCAGACCCTGAGTAGGTGGTGAACATGGTGGGCTCTGATGCACTCTCTCATTGGCTCTCATCTTCATCTTCTCATTACAACCTGTTCTCAGGGAGGAGTGAGAAGCTCAGTGTCAATGTCACTGAAGTGTGTGGGGCTGCTCAGAAGCCTGTGAGACCAGGTCTATATTTATTTTTAATATATTATTATTTGCAAGGAGAGAGAGAGAGAGAGAGAGAGAGAGAGAGAGAGAGAGAGAGAGAGAGCAGGCATACCAGGGCCTCCAGCCTCTGCAAACAAACTCCAGACACACCACCACTTTGTGCATCTGGCTTTATACATGGGTGCTGGGGAATCGAACCCACACCATCAGGCCTTGCAAACAAACACCTTTAACCACTGAGCCATCTCTCCACCCTGTAAGCATAAATTAATATGCATCAAAAATTTTTAGAAAAATGAGATTCAAAAGGTAAAATTCCATAGTAGAGGGTAGGGAAGCTATATGGGAGGCATTGTGCCTCACATGACAGCAAACAAATTGTTGTTGTTTTTTCCCCTGGTAGGGTCTCACTCTAGCCCAGGCTGACCTGGAATTCACTATGTAGTCTCAGGTTCGCCTCGAACTCACAGCAATCCTCCTACCTCTGCCTCTCGAGTGCTGGGATTAAAGATGTGCATCACCATCTATTGTCATTTTTTTAGACAAGGTCTCATGTAACACAGGGTGGCCTCAAACCCACTATGTATTGGAGGATGACCTTGAACTCATGATTCTTTTGTCTCTACCTTCTGAATGCTAGAATTACAGGTGTGTGCCACCACACTAGCTTTCTTTCTTCTTTCTCTTCTTTTTTCTTTTTCTTTTTTGAGGTAGGGTCTCGCTCTAGCCCAGGCTGACCTGGAATTCACTATGTAGTCTCAGGGTGGCCCTGAACTCATGACGATCCTCCTACCTCTGCATCCCAAGTACTGGGATTAAAGGCGTGCGCCACCACACCCTGCTCTCTTCTTTCTTTCTTTCTTTCTTTCTTTCTTTCTTTCTTTCTTTCTTTCTTTCTTTCTTTCTTTCTTTCTTTCCTTCCTTCTTTCTTTCCTTCCTTCTTTCTTCTTTCTCTCTTCCTTGATTTTTAAAAAGTATTTTTATTTATTTATTTGAGAGAGAGAGAAGAGAGAGAGAGAGAAAAAGAATGGGGACACCAGGGCCTCTTGCCACTGCAAAGGAACTCTAGATGTGTGCATCACTTTGTGCATCTGACTTTACAGGGGTGCGGGGGTATCCAACCCAGGCCAGCCACTCACCAGGCCTTTACCCACTGAGACATCTCCCCCAGCTTGCAACTTATTTTTTTGATTTATAGAAGCTCAAAGTTTGAAGTTTGTCTTGATTCACAGAAGAGACTGGACTTTTAAATAATGTTGAGGCTGTTAAAGACTGTAGGGACTTTTCCCCTTTATTTTGTGTGTGTGTGTGTGTGTGTGTGTGTGTGTGTGTGTGTGTGTGTGTGTTGTAGGGAGTATGTGTAGTGTGGTGTATGATGTGATGCACATATGGCCATGTATGTGTGAGCATGAGCAGAGACGAAATGAGAATGTTGGGTGTCTTCCTCTGTTCCTTGAGATGGTCTCTCTCTCCTCTCTCTCTCTCTGTCTCTCTCTGTGTGTCTCTCTCTCTGTTTCTCTGTCTGTCTCTCTCTGTCTGTCTCTGTCTGTCTCTCTCTGTCTCTCTCTCTGTCTCTCTCTCTCTCT